>RPOG01002875.1:0-78204 GCA_008086565.1 Thalassoma bifasciatum
CACACACACACACACACACGGGCGTCACACTTGTCTTGCATTGTGTTTGCTTACTGGCTTTGTTCCATCCATCACACCGTGACAGCCCGTCGCTGTTGATTAGAGCCATGTCAGCCTCAACAGAAAAATCAATGCTGAAATATATAAATAAGAACACAATTAAACCAATTGAGAGGAGAGGATGGCAACAAGTGTCTGGCTGTGGACATGCTTCCTGCCAGCAGGGGGCACTGATGAGCTTCCCAGCCTGAGTAGAGGAAGAGAGGAGGGTGGTCTGAGGTTTTCTTTGTTAGTTCTCCATCTTTCCACCATTCTTTCCGCTCCAATCTGTGCAAGTTGGTAGGGAACCGCACTTGTGCGTGCGTCGAAGTGCACCGGCTCAATAATGACCTCAGTGTCGCAAATTATTTTCATCTGAACTTGAAAAATAGTTCAAGAGCATGCGTGGCAGAAAAACACAACCCCGTCTCCCACCATCGATCACTGCAACAGAACTCAAACGCACAGTTGGCCCCAGCAGTGTCATTCAGAGGCCTGTCTGATCATGAATAAAAATGATTCATGTGTGCCGGGCTTGGTGAGAAGTGAAGCACCCGGCCTTGGAGCTTCAGAGAAAGCTGGTGAGATTTTCAAACCCGGGCAACAAAAAGACAAGCAGACAGTGAGGATGTAAAGCAAGAAATGTGCAAAGAATGCAGGAAACTAAAAATAGGAGGGGGGGGGGTGACTTGTGAAGAGGCGACTAGAGTGGTCGGTAAAGGAGAAAAAAAGAAAAGTAAAAAAAAGAGGAGAAAAAATGCCGCCAGCTGCTCCTGATTCCTCGGTGGAAGAGTTGAGTGGCGTTTTTATGAAGGAAAGGCATGTGAGCCAGAACGTGGAGCTGCACCCACTTCACAACAGCCTGGCACACACACGCACACACACACGCACTGTGAGGTAGCAGGCCTGCACACAACGACTAGTCTGCGCCGTGAGTGGAAGTGGATGTGTCTTCACGCTCGTAGCAGCAGGAATGCACTCAGAAATGCTAATCCAAACCACATCTCCATAGCCGGCATTTCTGCGTGCGCTGGAGTCTGCGAGTATTTTTATTCCTGGCGTTTTTAAAGCTTCTCATTTGTGGCTCTTAACAAGTCACTTTCATGTCAAATCTCAAAACGGACACACGCGCACGCTCGCTAAGTAACAGCCCAGCGTGATGTTGCTAATAGCACTAATTAATAGGCTAAATTCTGCTAATTGAACTCGCTTATGCTGAACCCCTCGCTTCCTCCTGCTTCTCCACTTCTCTTTCATTCTCTCCGGACTTTGAAACCACGCTGTTCGCTCTAATTTAAATTTGCATGGTGATTACATTACCCTCCCATAGACCGACGCCATCCCTGTACTTTCATCATCATCACGCCAAATAATTTCACAACGCTAATCCAGCATTCACCTTTATTCAGCCTCTCATTTCCAGCATCTCCACTGTCTTAATACCTCAGTAACACCCCCCACAAACACACACACACACACACACACACACACTCTCACACACACACACCTGCTCCTGTTTGAAGCCTGGAGGAGGCCAGAGGAGCAGAAGTAGAAGAAGAAGAAGAAGAAGACGGAGGAGTGTTCACTTGAGCGAGCAGAGCGTGGAGAAGAGGACGCGATCTGGGAGGGGCGCGGGGAGGGGCGGCCATTAGCCACGCCAGCTGTTTCCCTCGCATGTTAATGTACAAGCAAGGCAGGCGAGCGCACATGTTCACACACAATTACACACACACGCAGACAAACATGCAAACTCATACTGGAAAGACAGAACACAGCAGGACATGCATGAAAACCTGACACACTGAGCCTCACACAAAACATCAAAGACAACAGCTACATCTTTAGTGTTGAGTTACTGGATGTTAAAATGAGTGTTCTTCCCACACTGTCAGTGCTGAAAAAGCTCTGGGGTTGGAGCTGTTACAGTGTGTTAAGTGTGTACACTCCTGACCGAGTTAAATTCTACATCTACATCCGAGTGTTTCACACCATCAAGTCAAGTTGTTATCCAACTCCATCAACTGAAAATGACAAACAGGTATAGGTCCTCACAAATAGGGTACAATGTACTGTAATAAAAACACAAATTCTTCTTTATGGCCTTTTTACCAGAATATTATCCCTTTTTGTAATGCATTGTGCCACTGCACACGTTCCCTCTTCACTTACGGTTGCAACAATTGCGCTGTTTTTACAATAAACTATTCTTTCATCTATGATGGATTTTAAGAACCATAAAACTTCTAAACAACCCCCCTCTCCAAATACTTTCTTCCTGGTCCCCACCATAGACTGTATAATGAGTGGACATAACGACGTTCGGCTCAAACTGAAGCCTCCAGCAGATGCCCCGCCCCCTGGTGTCTGGCTGCAGTATAGGTCATAAGCCCCGCCTCCCCATGTATTCCAGATACGAGCCGGGAAAACTTTTAAAAATTACGATACCTGGTAGAAACGTTTCTCTCATCCTTACTCTAAGGTAGTATTATGATGTCATCTTGCTGCATGGTGTTCAGGTGTTTTTTTTCTGAGAAGTTAGTTTCTCATTAGTTATTGGACGTTAAAAACCACAATATAAGTTTCCTTTTACGATAGTTGACAGCTGCCGTTCGTGAGTCGTTTTTATCGAGGATATAAGAAACTTCGGGAAAGAGCCAAAAGGAGACTAAACCTTCTGAAGAAGAAGAAATAAATATTTTTATTTCTCTTTTTTACTTGGCTCCACCGGAAATTCTCTACTGCGCAAACTCTGGCTGCACAATGGCGGCTAGAGAAACGGGGTTTTTTGGCTTCAAAATCGTAGAACGGTGACAGGCGGAAGCACGCTGTCCATTCTATATACAGTCAATGGTCCCCACTGGTCACTTTTTCCTCCATCACTTTGTTTCCTAATTTTTAGCACACCTTAGCCCCTCCCAGCTGTTTAGCAAAGCTACAGCTTTCAAGTTAGACCCATAATGTCACTATGATTTGTAACCTTGCAATTATTGGCTGGGTTTACATGGAGCCTTATATTCCAAATTGAATTGGTTTAGAAGCCCAAACCGAATAAAAACGCTTCATATAAACACTTCAATTGGAATGAACAGGCCAAATCTGAATGGAATTTCATTCAGTTGCACAGGGGTAAAACATTCCTTTTCCCAAACGATCAAAAGGAAAGTTTCATCATGTAAATAGTGAAACAGAATGGTATCAGGCTGCGTTTTGTCTACACATGCTCTGTCTTGATGTAAATGCGCAGTGACGTTTACTCCACGTGAAAACATCGTGGCTTCCAAACAGTACACATAGAACTGGTCTGCAGCGTAGAGTTTGTTTCTTTTATGAACTCTGAAAGAATTAAATATAGTTGCATGCTTGGCCAGTAGAAAAAACAGAAATGTAGAGCTATTTAAAAAAAGGCTCTCTTCTGTACAACTCTTCCTCCTCAGTGCATCCAGTCGGTGCGCGTTACTAACAAGCTGTTGCTTGAATAAAAGTGTAAAAAAATTGCAACTGCTGCGCAAAACCTTTGTGGTGTTACTATGTTACACTGTGAGAGTTATTGGGTGAATTGTCACACTGTTAATATTTATCAGTGGTTCCCATACAAACACCACAGCAGTGTTAGTTTGAACTCAGGAAGTTGCATTTGCCCTTTTAAATTTGCAGTGAAGGAGCTGCAGACTGAGGGTGTGTAAGTGCACGCTCATAAACAACACACACACAGCATGGAAACCAGGCATGTAAAGCACAAAGAGAAAAGGACATGCTTCAGATTTATCAGCGATGTAGCTGTATTCATAAACACAGACTGGTTTCATGTGTAAAAACACATGCTGAGGACTGACAATGTCAAGACACGCAGCTCAAATTCATCACAGGAACAGAGCGACACGGGAACAAATTGACAAGACGAGCGCAGAGACACACGTAAATATATATATATATGCATAAAACCAGGGAACGCTCTCACAGAGGAGACGTATGCCGTGCAGATATATGGCAGCTACACACAGACACATATACACAGGAGTCTGTACTAGGCGAGCGGAGCCCAATGATAGGCAGAGAGAGGAAGACAAACAACCAGAGGAGGAGAGGGAGAGGGCAGAGGGTAGCTATGATTGTGGCGATGGCTCAAAGAATTCCCAGAGTGAGCATTATATATTGAAAGGGGGATAAAGTGCAGAATTGCCTCTTCCCTTTCTCTCTCTCTGTTGTTTCTGCCACAATAAGCAAACACTGTCACATCCCTGAAAGCTTTTTACAGCAGTCGGCTGCATGCTGTGTACTACTATGAGGAACTATGTTGGAAAAAATCACTTAATGCATTCAATTGGTTGAACAAAAATAAAGCTAAGCATAATACAACTTAATCCAGCAGCAGCAGCAGCAGCACGAGCCTCAGCCTCCTTAATGACCATAAAGTCTTTAAGACAGTTATAAAAAGAGGTTTTAGTAATCTTCAAGGACTTGTTGGGCTGCTGTGTGAGGCTGTTTAAGCCGCGGCTGTCTTATACCTATCATTTTATGTATGTTTTCAGCAGCTGCGCATTAATAAAGCCTCTTGAAACAAGTGTATAAATGTTTGCGATAAAAGATGTTTAAAGGGAGTGGGTAAATTCTCACTCTCGCCTTTTATTGTCAAGGAACAGATGTGTGTGTCTTGTATTTCTCTTAAAGGTAGAAGTAAAACAGCTTGATAATTGCTCATTTTTTTTCATCAGCAGAAAATAAGACTGATACACTTTTGTTGAACAGTTTGTCGAGAACGTATTTTGTTAAAGGACATTAAAAGTGTCTAACAATGACCTGGTGTTTGAAGTAACAAGAGGCAACAATAATCAGAACTTTATGATGAGCTTTTTAACAATATTTTTACAAGACTAATTACAACAGCTGTGCAATATGTGCCGTGGTGTGATTGTTCTTCTGTTCTGTCTGCCAACCAGGGGTGGCATTATGGGTGGGCTTCAGGGTCCCAGGCCCACCCACTCCTCAAAAGGCCCACCCAAAACACTTCTTTGGAAAAGAGGAAAAACATAATTTAAAAAATGCATATACAGTGGTGGACAAAAGTATTGGCACCCCTGGAATTTTTCCAGAAAATACACCATTTCTCTCAGAAATTCTTGATTATATTACACACAGTAGACAAAGGAACTTCAAGATCTTTGGTGATGGTCTTGTATCCTTGAGATTTTTCATACTTTTCAACAATTTTGCGCCAAAGGTGCTCAGACACTACTCAGCTCTTCTTTCTCTTCTCCGAAAAAAAAAAAGAAGTCAAACCAAAAAATTAGTCATATCTACATTCAATTCACGCTGTTTTATGTTGAATGCTCAGTTACAAATATTTGAAAAATAAATTGGGGGAATTGTTTTTCATGCTTTAAGACAAATAAAAACACTCAAAGGAAAAATCCTGGCACTGACTTTCATAATTCATGCATCAGAGGGTTAAATGAGAATCACCTGATTAAATTAAATGATTTACACACAATTATAAAACAGTGCTAACAATTTTGTCCGGCCAAAATTTTGTGTTTTGTGTAAAATTGTGTCAATTTTAGCTCTGTTCTTCTGGGTTTTTTTTTTTTTTTTTTTGTATTCCAAAACATATCAAGGATATGAACACATTCATACCAATAACATATATATATATATATATATATATATATATATATATATTATCATATATTATTATCATTATTATCATTTTTTTTTTCAGAGTACTTTGGATTTTTATTTTTTTAACTTTTTTTTTAGTTTTTTTTGGCCAAAGTGGTGACAGCAGTGATAGGTGTGACTATAATAATCACATAACTGAGATATACTTGAAATATACTTTTTAATGATACTTCCAATTTTTGTAAATCTATTGATAATCATTACACTGACTGTGAAAATGATGATAATGGTTCAACAACAATAATGATGTTCCCATTTTTCCAAGACATTTTCAAGATGTAGTTTTGTGTTCCTACATTTCCCCTCAATTTAAGCCCTATTCTCCAAATCAATTCTAAGGAGGCACTTGATAGTAAATGAATGACTTTTTTATTATTGTTATTTTTAATCAGCAGAAATCATCACAATCACAACTGAAGAAAAAATATAGCTGATGGAGGGCTTTGTCTGAAGCAGTGTATTCATACCAAGCCCTTCATTTCATTTTACATTCCCAAGTCAGATTAATAAAACAAAATCTTGAAATAAAAAAACTGTGGGAACACAAGCAGACTCCCTTCCTTTCAAACACCTCTTCAAATCTGTTGTAAAATAATTGATGGACATTATTTTCCCTAGTTGGCTCCCATGATATTATTCTTTATTTTATTTTTTGCACTATATACTTTCTTGTATTGCTGCTGTGACTCTGAATTCCCCTTTCGGGATCAAGAATGTACATTCTATTCTATTCTGTTCTATGAGACAAGGTTGAGCTTTGCAGCACAGCGTGTCACACTTGAAGTCTTCTGTTCTGATTAGAGCAGTCTGTCCTCTGTATCCAAGATGATTGACACAAATTAGCGTTTGATTGGCTTCATTTAGCCTGACTGAACTTGTGTCTCCTTACGTCTTGATACTGACTTTACATGTGATTCACTTTCATCCACATTTGGTGATCATAACATACAGCGCAGAAATCTCTCTACAAAGAGATTTTTCCAGGCAGAACATTTTCATCAGGTTATTGTCAGACAGACAGCCTCACAAATCCCATATGAGGCCATTGTCCACAAAAAGAGTGTATTCACAGACAGTAGTTTCTGTAGAAACCCCTCTGCTCCTACATCCATAATGCATTAATGCTGCAGACAATTCTTTCTTCACTCTTCCATACTAGAGGCAGTGGAGGCAGATGAGTACATCCAAATATAAAATATAAAACCAGAGCTTCTCTCAGCCTCATATCAGACCATTCTCTGTGACTTCTGACAGCCTGAAAAAGAGGAAAGCTTGTTTTTTTTTTTTTTTTACCAAGCAATTGCTGGTGGGGATGTGCAGCATTAGTTCAGATACCATGCAGCAGATAGCATCAAGGCCTAGGAGACTGTGCACCCTAATGGCAGTAATACCTGGGCAAAATGAGAAAAACAACTGGATAAAAGACAAAAAAGGGGGAGAGGGAGTCATACAAATATGGAAAAATAATGTGTCATCTTAGCCCAGGCAACACACAGACAGGCTTATGAGAGAAAAGAAGAAGAGAGTGACAGTGGGAGGAATTCAAAGGGACACACATTCACAGACCCAAAGAATGTTCTTAGACAGGTGCCAGCAAACACACACACACACACACACAAACAGGAATACACACACGTGTGCACAGATGCTGGAGAAAGTAATAAGTGTTGTGACATAGACACTGAAACACCGCGACAGGGAGAAAGATGATTGTAGTGTTAGCGCAGACACATCAACACACATGTCTCCGGTGTTAGCTTGACTTATGAAATCCTAACTCTGACTCAACACCGCAATATTGTCTGAAAATGTCAAGGCTTTCGATGGAAGCCCCACTGGGACAAAATGTACTGTCAACACATACAGGGCTCAGTCTGCTCTGGCTGAGACATATGGCTTTCATTTATCACATCGTATGCCGTGACAAATAGTTTTCCAAAACCTCCATGTGAAACACAACAAGAATTTTAAAGACGAGATGAAGAAGAAATGTCAGGATGAGGAAATGGGGAGTCGAGCTGTACACAACTGACGCACCGACTTCTATCAGGGACAGTGCTTCAGATGCTTTCCAGGCTTTTTACGGGGGGAATAAATTGCCAAATTGAAGGTGAAACAAGGTTCACAGACAATTTCAAAACAGCAGACAAAATATCCGGCCAAATAGATTCTTTATTTTTTTTGCTTCCTCTTGTTTGTGCATTTGGCCGTAGGGGGAACATAAAACAAATCTGTATCTAGTCTGTTAAACTTGGGCTTAGCGTAATAGGTTTGTGCTCTTATAATTAACCTTCTCCTGCTGTATGAACCAGTGAAGAAACACTCACCAAAATAGAATCTGAGCATCAGCCCAGACTGCAATCTGCCCTCGGTTATTTTTTTTTTCTGTTATGCTTTCCAAGCATCACCGACTTGGCTTTAAGACGTTATAATCTGTCTCTGTTATACCCATAAACCCTTGCGTTCGGAGCAATTTCCTGTTCAGATTATGTTCTTGCTGCAACAGAAAACATGCTGCAGTTGTCTGGGCAGAGGACAGTGTTAGAGCTCCATTTGAAGGTATCTGCAGAGTGGAAGGCACAATTTTCACCTAAATAAACCATTCAACAGCCTCAAGAGTCTGACTCTGCAAAGAGAGTAAATTCACACCAGGAAGACATCCTTATCTGAAATACAGTTTCAGGCTCGTGGAATAACAGAAAATCTTACGTACACAGACATGTTAGTCGTTTGAGAGCACAGGCCAGGTCACTACAGTGGACACCTATTTAAAAGTTATTTACTCCTAAATTCAATGGTTCTTGTGGTGGAAATTCATATTAGTCTGTGTCAGGATATTTTTATTCTTCTTAGGGCTTGAAAAAAAGTTTTCATTTTTTTTTCAAAACATATATACTGTATATATTTTCAAAAAATTATAGACAAACATTTGAGGGTGAAAACGCTGATAAACTATAAATTGTTCAGTGTTAAAACGGATGAAAGAGGGCATTTAAAAATAAAGATTATTCATTAAATTACCAAAAAAAAGAAAAGCAAAAGAGTCAAACTAAAAAAGTCATATTTACACTGAGTTCCCACACCCAAGGGAAAAATCCTGACACTGACTTTCATAATTCATGCATCAGAGGGTTAGAGCAGTGTTTCTCAACCTTAGGGTTGGGACCCCATTTGGGGTCACATGGAATTCAAAAGGGGTCCACTGAAATGTCTGGTGATGGATAAAATAAAAGAAAAAATGATAGAAATATTTTTGTCAGGGATTATTATTCTTTTTGACTTTAAAACACAACACACAGCAAAACTGTATTCTATATGCTTTAGCTAGCATTTTATTATGAAGTATTTGGGTATTTTCAGAATTTTATCAGGGACCGAGCCTGAGGGACCATAAGTCAGGGTGAGGTCCTATTGTAACCCTAGGCAAACGGAAAAAAAAAAAAAAAAAAAAAAAAAAATAGAAAACAGCAAGCCATCAGCCCGAAAATTGAATATAATGTCATGTGACACATTTGGGTTTAGTGATACCATTTATGACCACGTGACATGCACGGTTGATTTTTAAATCTTTTTATGTGTATTATTCTTTCTTTCTTTCTTCACAATAATAAATCGCATTTTTGGACCCCTGGACATGAAAAAAAAGTCAAAATTTGTCAACCCCCCAAGGGAATGCAAAAAATGTATGAATTTGGAGCTTTTTCAAGTAGTATTTTCAAGCAGTAGCCCAAATTCACAGTACAATACTGAGCTCTGTGCTGTTTTGCTCTTATTTGTCTACAATTTCTTACATTGTTTATTGCACCATGTGCCTTTAAGTGTCTCCTGGGGATAAATTATGTTTTTGAGTTTTAAAGTTCACTTAGAATTAAGTCTGTATCCTGATCAGGGAAAATAAAATTGTCACTTTTTGAACCAAATGAGGCAACGCTGTATTTACAACACAGTATAAAAAACATGAAAATGAACAATTTTAAGATAAAAAAAAATGTCTCTGCTCAAAAAGGTTGGCAAACCCTGCTTTAAAGGACTAAATATGCACAAAAACGTAAAATCAAGGTCGTTTTCTATCAGGTATTCACACCGTCATGACCTCCTGATGGACAAGCCCAAAAAACAATCTCTCTTTGAACGTGGTTAAATTGTTGAGCTGCATAATCAAAACCTCTAACAATACAACACCATCACTGCTGAGGTTGGACGCAGTAAGACTGACATTTGGAATTTCTGATAAGATCCTCAAGGGTTATGGAACAACAAAGTCAAGAGGTAGACCCCAAAAAATCTCACCAACAAATGAAATGAAAAATATCAAATACTATATCAATGCTGCCTCCTGGAAGAGTTATTATGCTACTTTTGAATAAGTGAATAGGGCTCTTCACTTTAACATATAGTCCATTCAAACCAATCATTTATTTATAAAACTGACTTTGTGCAACCACTTGTGTAATAATGTCTACTCATAACGTCGAGGTCATACACAGCTACAGCTTTTTGATGTTGATATAAATGTCATGGTTACCTTCTCAATACTTAAGCTGCAGCTGAATTTGTAAAGGATGGAACATAATGTTTAAAGTTTAAATACTCTTCAAGGGAACAGAAAACACAGGAATGCACTCCTGACTGAAAAATCCTAAACTAGTTAAAAAATTAACTTAAATTTTGAACAGCTGATGAACAGACTTTTTTACCTTTAACAGTTGTTTGTAGTTAATTGCTTTCTCAACTTTTTCGTCTCACTCTCACTCCGCAGAACGTTTTCAATATCCAACTGAGCAAAATGTAAATTCTTGCAATTTTTTAACTGGTCTTAAGGTTTTGATCAGGAGTATATTTTCAGCACAGCTCTGTCAGCAGCACAGGCGCTACCTTCAACACCACAGGGATTCAAACACAGATCGCATACCACCCTCTCACGTGCGCCATATGTGCAACACACACGCACCCTTCGCTATAATTACATTTTCCTACATTTCACTACTGTGCTTCACACTAATTAGACAGAAGTGGTTTGTCGTGAGATAAACGATCCCATGTGGCAGCCTTACTTTGACTTTTATCACACCCACACGTGCACACACAAACACATAAAACACATTCACATAACTGCAGCTCTGGTTTACATTGACGGTATACATGCTCTTAGGGAAACATCCATGTATACATATGCACATGCACGCATTAGAATATAAACATGGATGCTAATAAGGACCTGCTGGTTTGAAGTTTTATAAAAAGTAGAAAAAAATCCACCCACGTAACCTCGGTTTCCTGTCGAGAAGGGCTGCTGGGTTTTAAAATGTCTTTATAGGCTCATATTGCAGGGAGGTGTGACACTTGGGTGCATGACGCCAAGCTCGTAAGCTTCACCGCGGCGCTGCCACTGCCGCCACCGGCCTCTAACCTGTAACCCTCACACCACCCTAACTCTGGCCACAGGACCGCACCCTGGTTATGGCTCTGTTTATAGACGATGGCCTTTATTTGAGGTGTGTGTACGTGTGTGTTGGTGTGTCTGGAAATGCTTTCACTCCCTTCCCTTGGAGTTAAGTCCTTCACTGTGACTCCCACCTTGTGAGAGACAGCCTGCGGTGTGGCAGGCGGGACACCGGAGACCCAGATATGGCCCTGGTGCTCACGTTTTATTTGGCCTCAAATTGATCCAAGATGACGGCGAAGATTCCTGACTAACAAGGCAGATGTTGGCTTCTGTTGTTCATCTGAGACGCCGTATTAGTTTAGCCCCAGGTTGAGACTCAGGGAATGGTGAAGAGTATTAACTTGGGGCTCCTTTGCAATGAGGCCTTAACCTTCTCCCACCTCCATCTCAAACCCCTGTACTATATTCTTCTTTTTTTCCCTGACCGCTCCGTTTGCTAGTTTCACTCCACTTGACCCCCTGACCTCTCAGCCAATGCCGGGGTCCTCCATGTCAAACACCGGCTGTGAAAACACCATGCAGATAAGCTATAAAGAAGGTTGGGTCAAACAAGAGGCAGTGTTCAGATACAACAAACAGCAGAGGGGTTCAGGCCCAGCAGCCCTCCACAAATGGCCAACACAATGAGATAAGCCTGTAAAGTATCAACACTGTGGCCAAAGTGATTCAATTTTGAGAAAACATTGCGCTGAGATAAGATGAACAAACTACCACACATCATGGTTGTGTTTATTTCCAAGGAGCAGATAACAAGATGCTGCTGGCTGGAAGATAAGCTAGTTCAAGTAGTCGGGCAAACATGTAGCTTTGAGCTTTTATGCATAAAGTGGGAGTACAGGGTTCTGCAGGAGGAGCCTGAGGCCGGTCACATGACTGAGTGCTCTTTATTAAAGGGATTAATCTTCAATTACAGCGTCGTGTTTTACTTGGAGCAGAAATCTTCCAAATGAAGATGAGGGAATGTGAGTTTATTGGTTTTTATCTATAGCAGAAAACCTAAACATAAATCCTCCAGGACGAGAAGTATGCATTACTTTCTGATGATGGAAATCCAGAAACCAGTCAGCAATTAACCCAGCATCACCTGATAACAGAGGAAATGTATGCACTTAGAATCCATGTCAACCTTTCAGTGATTCCAGCTGTCAAAAAAACAATTTCCCACCAAGGCCTGTTTTTTTTTTAATCTCTAACCTCAGTGATGTCTATTTGTTACAGCTTCCTTATTTTATTTTTGTAAATAATCTTATATTTAAGTTCCAAAATGGTTGTTTAATTGTTGATTAGTCAGCCTTTTGTGATGCATTCCAGGTTGCCAGAAAATTGAACCCCTAGTAAAGTGATCAACACAGCATCAAGTAGATTTGTTACACCCTCTAGTGATTTAGGCCTGTGATCTATTTGCTTGTAATCAGTGTGTGTGTATAAAAGCTCAGTGAGTTTCTGAGCTCCTGACAGACACTTGCATCTTTCATCCAGTGCTGCACTGACATTTCTGGGTTCTGAGTCATAGGGGAAGCAAAAGAATTGTCAAAGGATCTGCAGGATAAGGCAATCCAAGGAATCGAGGATGCCAATAAGCAGAGTTCTAACTCTAATTAAGAAGTGGAAAATGAGGAACTCTGCTGAAATCAAACCACGGTCAGGTAGACCTACAAAAGTTTCAGCCTTAACTGCCAGGAAAACTGCTCAGGATGCAAAGAAAAAACCCACAAATAACTTCAGCTGAAATACAGGACTCTCTGAAAGAATGTGGTCTGGCTGTTTCAAGATGCACAATAAGGAGGCACTTGAAGAAAAATGGGCTGTATGGTTGAGTCGCTAGAAGAAAGCCATTTTTACACAAATGCCATCAAGTATCTGAAACAAAGTCATTTGGAGTGATGAAACCAAAATTGAACTTCTAGGCCACAACCATAAACGTTACATTTGGAGGGGAGTCCATAAGGCCTATGATGAAAGTTACACCATTCCTACTGTGAAACACGGAGGTGGATCACGGATGTGTGTGCTACAAAGGCTCAGGAAACTTGGTCCAAACTGATAAATGAAGGATGAATGCAGCATATTATCAGAAAATACTGGAGGAAAATTTACACTCATCACCCCAAAAGCTGCTCATAGGACTTACTTGGATGTTCCAACCATAGACTGTATAATGAGTGGACGTAACGACGTTCGGCTCAAACTGAAGCCTCCAGCAGATGCCCCGCCCCCTGGTGTCTGGCTGCAGTATAGGTCATAAGCCCCGCCTCCCCATGTATTCCAGATATGAGCCGGGAAAACTTAAAAAAATTACGATACCTGGTAGAAATGTTTCTCTCATCTTTACGCTAAGGTGGTATGATGATGTCATCTGGCTGCAAGGTGTTCGGGTGTTTTTTTTTTCTGAGAAGTTAGTTTCTCATTAGTTATTGGACGTTAAAAACCGCGATATAAGTTTCGTTTTACGATAGTTGACAGCTGCCATTCGTGAGTATTTTTTATCGGGGATATAAGAAACTTCGGGAAAGAGCCAAAAGGAGACCAAACCTTCTGAAGAAGAAGAAATAAATAATTTTATTTCTCTTTTTTACTTGGCTCCACCGGAAATTCTCTACTGCGCAGACTCTGGCTGCACAATGGCGGCTAGAGAAACGGGGTTTTTTGGCTTCAAAAACGTAGAACGGTGACAGGCGGAAGCACGCTGTCCATTCTATAAACAGTCATTGGTTCCAACATGACAATGATCCAAACCATAAGGCCAAGTTGACCTGCTATTGCAAAATAAAGTGAAGGTTCTGGAGTGGCCATCTCAGTGTCCTGACCTCAATACTACCCCTTCTCGATGCCAACTGGCTTTCCAGAGGTATTCATGCACTGCAAACTATGGTTTGGGTCTAGATGCTTTATTCAACTGACCTGACTGGAGGGTAACCAATGTGAAGCTACTGTGCTACATTACTTATTTTGTTAATTTAAAGGACATTGTGCACTTATATTCAACATTTGCAAGCTACAAATGGATGGGTGCACCAAGAATCCATTTGTTGTCCACTGCTACTGGATAATAGGTTGGGTGAGAATAAATCTGGAATAGATTTATGTACAAAAAGGAAATGTGGGAACATGGGCATCTTCCCTGTATGAGTTGCTGTTGTCACTGAACATCTCATCTGTCTCCAGTTGATTGAGTTAATCATGTTTCAGTGTGTAGTGAGGATCAGTCCATTTAGCTTCTTTATTTAAAAGCCAAATTCTAAGAGAGAATGAGTTAATATCTGACACCACAACATTTTTTCCTTCAAAGTTGACATAAATAGTTAATGGGCTAAATGTTCTACTTATAAAACATGTATAAAAATCAACCAGTGTAAAATCTACAGAGATGAAAGATCGCTGTTTAAATAAACATGCTACACTTGAACGTGATCTTTATTCTGTTTGGCACTCCTAAACTCCCTCTGTGGGACGCCCGCACAAGTTTAAGCTCATAAATGGAGATTTGTTTTATAATCAAAGGGCAGGATACAAACAGATAAGGGTAACATATTCTGACCCAGACTCTGAGGATTGTGTATTTCTCCCATGTATGGTAAGATAGTATAATAGTACAGCAGTTTCCTGTGTCAAATTTCAGATTGTAGCTCAATTATTACCTCCCCATTTTACTGTAGAGAAACCAGTTGAACTCCTCCACTGGGCTCCCTTAAAATCCAAATCAGAAATGGTCCTCTGAGGTCGTATTGGGAAAAGAAATATTATCACTTTTGAAATGAGCAAATGGAATGAGTCATGTGTCACTTTTTCAGATTTTACAAGCCCAACCCTGCTCCCTGCTATCCCTTTTAAAAGGAAAAATGTCCAAGCCTTTCATTCTGAATAAGGAGGCTCCAACAGGTTTCTGTCACTGGGATGAAAAACCAAAGCCCAGACACTCACCGCTCTCGAATAGAGAGCCTTTTAAATCCTCTGACAATGAGCGAGACCGATAAGGAGGGAGAGAGAGGAGGGCAGGAGAAAGGGAGACACACACACACAAACAGAGGGAGAGAGAGATAGAAAGGTGTAAAATGGAGAGGATAACGAATGAGTGCGCCGCTGAGAGGGAGCCTTAATGATGTCAATGTGATAAGTCTAAAACGAGGTGAAAATTGAAATGAGTGCTGCTACGGCGGTGGTCGGCGAGGAGAGTGAAAAGGAGTTGTGCCGCCGCCGTCGGCGCATTCATTCTCTTAGATTAGCTGGGGGAGAAAATAGAGAGGAGGTGAGAAAAAGTGAGATGGGAGAGAGGCGCTGAAATACATGAACCCGTAAACAGAAAAAAAAGAGTAGAAAGATGAGGTGAGGATGACGAGATGGGGACAATGCGGAGGGCAGTTAGAAGGGGGAGAGGAGAAGAAAAGAACAACACACATGGAAAGAAAAGGTGAAAAAAAGAAGGGGAGAAGAAAGAGTGTGGTGGAGACAGATGGGAGAGTGGGAGCTAAGTTCAGGTTAAAGTCAATTGAACAACTAATGTGAATCGATTTGTTGCCTCTGCTTTTGCTCTTTGGGGAGAGGGTGACATTTTAAAGGCATATTTTATTGTTTGAAGGAGGTGGGGCTGTTTGCCTGGCAACTCAACACACTGACAGCCTGCTGACAACTGGACGGAAAACACTGAATAGAAAAAATACTGCAAATGGCCTGTGTGTGCTCGCACATCCATTGTGTGTCTGCTGAACTGTGTGTAATGTGTGTGTAATGTGTGCCAGATAAAATACAGGGGGAACATGAAAATGTGTGGGAGTGCACACTTTCTCCTGTGTGCAGCTTTATGTGTGTGCGCATTCCTGCATAATAACCGCGTCTCTATGTGTTTACCTACATAATAAATACTGCAAATGGCCTGTGTCTGACTGGAAGCATTGCGTCATTAGTGTCATGTGATGTGTGTTTGTGTGTGTGAATGTGTTCATATTTTACTGCACAGGTGAGCACACACTTGGCTCCATACATCCACAGTGGGTTTCATGCTCTCTCTATAAGTGAGTGTGAGCAGGCATGTCTGTGAGTGCAAAGCATGTTCTTGGAGAATAATTCATGGCAGTGAGAAAGTGAAATATGGTGGCCGTCCATGGGCAGCCTGGAGTTCTGCCAGTGTGGAGGGCCAGTATTAATAATTAAATACACTTTAACTGGGAGGATCTCTGCAGCGTCTGCTGTCGACTGCTCTATTCAAGGGCACTTTCAGGACAATCACACAGAGAAAAAGTTTGGAAACACTGCAGAGGGGAAAATCCAAAAATAGCACTGTGAGATGCATAAAGGTCACTCTCAGCCATGGCTGCAAAACATCCACAACAACAATTTGAGGGACTATTTTTTTTCCCTCTTGTTGTCTGTAGTTTTTTATTGTGTTCATGTATTTCTTTTTTTTTTTTTTTTTTTTTTTTTTGTTCAGGACAATGGGACTCTCTCCCTGGCAAGGACTCCCATCCAAAAGCAGGGCGCCAAAATAAATAATTGAATCAGAGTAGTCTTAGCAGACCTCATCTCTCAGCAGCCTTTGGTGGGATTCCAGGGAGTCCACTAAACTACTTTCATGGTATATGTAATCCTGTGGATAGTCTTCCAAGCAACATGCTGTGCTGAGGAGCGGATCAAAACAAACAAACAAACCGACATAGCTGTTCACCAGCGTGGCTGTGTTCCAACCCAAAGGAGTCATTCTTAAGCCCAAATGACGGGCCAAGTATCTGCACTGGGCCAATCTACGCTTTATTGGAAACACTAATGACTAGCGTGGGAAATCAGCTCTTGCATATTACAGATTCCTAACCACACATAATCGCACATTGCGGACACAGTTTGCACATAATTTTTTGATATGTAGCTAATCAAAAATAAGGACGTGGTTTTCTCACAGCCAAAAGCAAACAGCTTGTCAGTGGTGTCTTGCTTTTCTGATTCAAATTACATCCAGCTCAAAACGAAAATGAAAAAATATGAAATACTATATCAATGCTGTCTCCTCAAAGAGTTTATTCTTCTACTTTTGAATAAGTGAATAGGGCTCTTCACTTCAGCATATAGTCTATCCAAACCAATGATTTATTTAGAAAACTGACTTTGTGCAACCACTTGTGTAACGGTGTTGACTCACAATGACAAGGTTATCAGCAGCTACAGCTTCTCCATGTTGATATAAATGTCATGGTTACCTTTTAATACTTCAGCTTAGTTAAATGTGTCAATGATGGAGCATAATGTTTTAAGTTTAAATACTCTTCAAGGTATCAGTAAACACACATAAACACTCCTGATCAATATCCATCCATCCATTTTCTTAACCATCTATCCTGCTAATCAGGGTCGCAGGTGGCTGGAGCCTATCCCAGCTGTCATTGGGCGAGAGGCGGGGTACACCCTGGATTGGTCGCCAGTCAATCGCAGGACTAACATAGAGACAAACAACCATTCACACACACACACTCACACCTACGGGCAATTTAGAATAATCAATTGACCTAACCATGTGGGCATGTTTTTGGTCTGTGGGAGGAAGCCGGAGTACCCGGAGAGAACCCACGCATGCACGGGGAGGCATGCAAACTCCACACAGAGACGCCACCCATGCCTGAACGGGGGAATCGAACCTGCAACCTTCTTGCTGTGAGGCTGGAGCGCTACCCGCTGCGCCACCGTGCAGCCCCCTGATCAATATCTAAAGACCAATTAAAATTTGCATTTTGGACTATTGGATCTGAAAAAGGGTTTTAAGTAAGAAGTATGTTCAAAATGTATTCCAAAAAACATTTAAAGTGAAATATTCTGTTCATCAGCTGATCAAAAGTTGAAGACCACAGCCTTTAAAAGACATAATCTGCACAAATAATGTACATTAAAGGTGTTTTACTGTCAGGTATTCACTCTGTCATAACCTCCTGATGGTAAAGACTAAAAATCTGTCTCTTTTTGAACGTGGTCAAATTGTTGAGTTGTATCATCAAAACCTCTCACAACAAAACGTCATCACTGCTGAGGTTGGACGCAGTAAGACAGACATTTAGAATTTATGATAAGATCCTTAAGGGTTATGGGACAAAGAAGTCAAGTGGTCGACCCAAAAATATTACACCAGCGCTGAGACAGAGGATCTGATTGGCTGTTTGTTAAGACACGGGACGATCCTCGACCCAAATTAAGGTTGTTACTGGAGTCGACTGCAGCCCAATAAACATGAGACAGCGTCTGAGAGAGAAGAGCTTTAAGAACAAAAACCTCTTCAAAGGCCTCGTCTCCTTCCGCTACACTGTGAATTTGGACTTTGACAGAGAGCATCATGGGACATTGAAAGGTGGAAGAAAGTTTGATTCTCTGAGGAGCAAAAAATTTAACCTTGATGGTCCTGATGGCGTCAACGTCAATGTTACTGTCACGACAAAGAGATCCTACTGAGATGTTTTCTGGTGGCACAGTGGAGGAGGGTGGGGTGGAGGGGGGCATCATGACCTGGGCTGCTTCTTCCTTCATGACTGAGGGCCCTGGTTTATGTGCTAATGACTGGATTTTTCAACAAAGAACTTCTTCTTTCAGAGGAGTAATCTCACTCTTTTGGGCCATCCTACCTGTTCCCCTGATCTAAATCACATTGAGAACATTATGGGATGGATGGAGAGGGAAGTTTACAAAAATGGACGTCAGTTCCAGACAGTAGGTGTGTTTCCATTACCCTTGGATATGCGCAAAATTCAAATAGCGCTATAAAAAACTGGTAATGGAAACACCTGAATTTCGAAAAAGCACTAAAATATCGCTAAAAAGTTTTTACGCTTTCATGAGGTGGTTTTTCAGACGTTTCCACATTCAAATATATCGCAAAAACGCAACGGAAAACACTTTTCCTGCAATTATATGTCACAGGACGAGACGTACCTGGTCACATGAACATTTCCCTGAGAGTAAACATGGCGCTACGTTTGGACAGAGGAGGAGACGGAGACTTTTCTCGCATTTTTTTTTGAGAAAAACATAACGACCATACTAGACAGTAAACAACAGAGGAATGCAGAGGAATGCAGAGTGTTAGAAGGGGATAGAAACTGATCTTCTAGCCTCCATCTTCCAGCAGTCAAATCTCGCGGGATGATATTTGACGAGAGTTACGGCGCTCCTACCTAGAATAACCTTCGATGGAAACACGTTCAAAGTGCAAATATACTTTGTCCAAATTTTAGGAATATTGCTTTTATTTTGTGAAAAACTGTAGTGGAAACCCAGCTTGTGGATGCTAAACATGACGCATCTTCAGCACTTGGAGCAACGTTCACACTAGCCTCATGGAAACACTCACATCAAACATGAAAAAAATCCATTTTAAGGTGATCAACAAGAGCATTGGAGCTCCTCATTTCTTAGACTTCTTCAAAGCTTGATTTCTATTTTAGGGTTTTTTTCAGCTTATTTTGAGCTCCTTAATTTTTGAACAGCTGATTAACAGACGTTACCTTTAACAGTTGTTTGTAGTTCATTGCTTTCTAAACTTTTTCATCTCGCTCTCATTTCGCAGAACCTCTTCAATATCCAACTGAGCAAAATCTAAATTCTTGCAATTCTTTCGACTGGTCTTAAGGTTTTGATCAGGAGTATATTTTCAGAACAGCAGCACAGGTGCTACCTTCAACACCACAGGGATTCAAACACAAGTGTAGACAATAAAATGCTACTAATTAACTGAATATTTGACTCTTTGTTCTGAACTCAAACTTATAGATGTGATAAAGCAGAGAGGCAAATTGGCATCACAGAAATGGGTGCACTAGTGAGTCCTATGAGGCAGAGTCTGGCTTCGAGCTTTGCAAAGACAAGAGACGTAATAAAACTCTTTAGGAAGAGTAAGCAGCTCCCTCCTCGTTTGGTAATAAATGAGCAGATAATGAAGAGAAGACCCTTTCACGTCCTTTTCTCCACCATATGTCTCTTCCTCAACTGGGGGATCTTGTGTTTTAGTGTCAGTGGGAGGACTTTTCGTTAATGCTTCTGCTGCGTTTCACTTTTAACACCTTGTATTACAGTGTGCATGAGCAGAAAATCTGACTTTAGGAAGCGGTCAGGCAGACACCCAGCTTCTCTGGCTAATTAAGTTTTACCAGTCGTGATTTGTTTTCCCCTAATTCGCTCGACGTTGATGACATAACCTCTCACTGACGATAACACAAATCATTTTTGACTGGCACTTGTTAAGACAACCAATGACAAATTAAGGACATTACCATCATGTTGTCTGTGTTAGAAGCTGTCGTACAATTAAATTATCCATATCATGATGCGACCAAGGCTTACATGTGGAGAAGATGTTTTTTTTCTCATACTCAGAACCATGTTTACATCTACATGGAGAGCAAACGTTGATTTTGCTTCAGATTAAATGTGCATCTGCAGTGCCCCAGTATAAATTTCACCAGTAAAAGAAAAAAAGAAAATCCCTTTAAAAATCAGTTTTAAGTCTACTTGGCATAATCTACAGAGTGCGCAATATGGTCACTCATAGCTACGGGATTCACTGACTCCATATAGACAATCTGCACACGACTCATCAAGTATGCACGTAACTTGTGATCGGCTGTGTTTGATGGCAAATGTCTACATTATTCCAGCCAACTTCACAACATAATCAACATAATCTGATATGATTGTATAGTTTCACGTACTATTTATGAGTGCTTTTTACAGATAAGTGCTGAAAAAAAATGTTGTGCCCCCCCCTCTGTGCCCCAGTACACTCTCAAGCCTAGTGACGCCCCTGTAAACATGTCATGTGGATGTTGGCTGGAATAATGTAGACATTTGGCATCAAACACAGACTAAAGATAACTAGCATTTCCTCTCACCTCACTTGCCTTTTTCCAACTCTCGCTCTTGGGAAGAAGATTCCAGAATCTTAAGTGCTGGTCATCTCGCCTCAGGAACAGCACATAACCTGAGGCTGTCTGCTACTTTACTCTAATGCACATACACTTTGAGCCATTAGGGCAACAAGTAGAGGAAAAAATAACAGCAGTGTAAAGCAATCATGACATAAAATGAAAATATAAAAGTAAAGCACTTTGGGGCTTTTATGTACATCTGAATATATAAATGTAATGATGGTTTTAGGCTCTAGTTCTCAGGGTAAAAAGTTGTCTTTATCCAAAGTTAGAGTTTCTTATCTTAAAGCTGCTGCTAATTGTTGTCACTGCTCTGGGGCTGAACAATACCACCCACCATCAAGCCCTCAGGTCATACAATACATTAGGTTTGAAACAGAACTGCCTCAAGCCAAATTTGTTGAAAAGTGTTCAGCAGCCGCTCTCTAGTGAACGAGGCTATCAAGCTTGATAAGCTGTAACAATCCATCCATCAGTGAAACTTTCAGCTAAGACCATCAATTGATGAGACATCTGTTGCTCACCGCTGTTCCTGCTCACCAACCACTGAGGGCTGACTCACCTAACTTCTGTTTCATCACACTTCTGTTTCCTCTGCATTTAAGAAACTAAACTTACACCTGATGGACCAAAAATCATAGACTTTACACTCCTCTGCACTGTATTGAATAGGGTCACCATGTTCTTAAAGCCTAAAAAGAGGACTCCCTACCCAGCCTCTTGGAGAGAAAACCCTAAAATAGTCCCAGATGACATGACATGACATGACATGACATCCATCTTAAGCTGAAGGAGGCTTCATGCATGTCAATGAATGTTGTCATTAGACTTAGAGTTAGACTTAGACTCCCTTTATTATCACTGCACAAAAAACACAGCAGTGAGATTTGGCAACAAAATGTCGTTGCTTGGCTTCTGGTTACAATCACAGAAATGTGTTAAAATAATCAAAAAAATGATTATATGGGGGTTTTGCACAAGGAAGGATTCTATTGCATAGAAATATTGTCCATGTGAAAATATAATGGGGTTATTTGGTTATGTTAAGTACCATTTGGTCAATTATGTCACCTTTAATAAAAAAGTTGACACTGTTTAGGGATGTCTTTGTTATGAAAACTTAACATTTACAAAGACAGTGGCAGGTTATGTTGTCTTTTTAAATGCCAAGTTGTAATAGCAAAGACATCCCCAAACAATGTCAACTTTGTTGTTTAACATTAACCTCTTAAGACCCAAGCGTTTGTCTGGTGCGCAATTTTTATTTCTCCGTGCTACTTAGGATCAGTGAGACCTAATCGGTATAAAAGCTAAACTTGGTCTTCTTTCTTTTGCCCAAATCACCACATCAAAACTCTCTCTGAGGCTTAATCCTTTGTGAGGATTAGTAACTTTAAGATGTCCTCAACAGCTCTGGACACTATCAAATATCCAACCTTCCATGCTGCTAATTCTGTCAAGCATGCTAACAAAAATAACCCTTTGGGCCCTATGTTAGTCAATGGTGCTAATGTAAAAAAATATATTTTTCCTTCGTGTTTATGTGGAAATACATGCCTGTACTCTCGTCCATAGATGGATTCAATGTTACATGTGGAAACTCCTTTTCACAAGTGTTGCTGCTGAAATTCTGGCTCAATCACATTCAGAATCAAGTATTTATCTATTTATTTATTTAATAGCTGGGAGATTAGTAAGAAAGTAGGAAACATTAAAACAACATCATACATATAAAAGCTTGCATCTGGTGAATAAGTTCAAGGATGCCCAGTAAACAAAATGAGTTTGTTACATCTTTAACTCTTTAGTCATTTTAACGATTCAGGAATTTCTTTTTTCAAAATATTCACTTTATCTCTGTTAGGTGCATATATGTGTGTCATTTTTAAAGGTGCACTGGGTTTTATATTGTTGTGTTACTGTTAAGTGTTTGCTCTGATGCTCTGTGACTGTTCAGAGTTTGTCAGAGCTGCAGCCTGGGGGAGGAAACTGTCTCAGAGTAGAAGTTACATGGCAACGTTCAGGAGAGGACTTTAAACAGTCCTGTAAGGATGGAAGGTTTGAGTGTTTCTTGGAGGGAAGGTCAGCACTGATGGCATTTTTCTGAAGCCCTCATGTCTGATGCTGTCTGTCCTTGTCCTGTTAAATGACAGAGCCAAACAGAAAAGTGAGCGACATGTAGAGAAGAGACTCCACGATGGCAGGATGGAGTCTGAACAGGAGCTCCTGAGGCTGGATGAGCTTTCTGAGCTTTCTGAGCTGGAAGTACAGCCTGTTGAGAATTTTGGGGAGCTTCTTCCACAGTCCACTGTCATCACCATAGTCTCCAGTAGGGTTGAAAAATTCAGAGAAGGTAAAAATTTGGAAACTTTGCAGAGGAATTTATGTTACAAACATGTATACATGTTTAAATGTTTAACAAATAATTCTAAACTTTTTGGAGTGCAACATAAACCACTAGGTCCTCTACACTCAGAAATTATGCATATGTATTGTATATTTATTTTCAACATTTGTTAGTTTAGCTTGTATTCAGCAGCTGCTCTCTCTCTAGTGAACACAGCTATGAAGCGTGATAAGCTGTAACAATCCATCCATCAGTGAAACTTTCAGCTAAGACCATCAATTGATGAGACATCTGTTGCTCACCGCTGTTCCTGCTCACCAACCACTGAGGGCTGACTCACCTAACTTCTGTTTCATCACACTTCTGTTTCCTCTGCATTTAAGAAACTAAACTTACACCTGATTGACCACAAAGCATAGACTTTACACTCCTCTATACTGCATTTAATAAGGTCACCATATTCTAAAAGCTCAAACAGAGGACTCCCTACCTGTCCTCTTGGAGAGAAAACCCTAAGATGTAACTCAGCATCTTTGCACAACTCACAACTGCACTATAATCATACTCTTTCAGCCTGTAAATATTGGTCTTGTCTATTTTTTTATTCTCTCTGTTTATAGTTGTTGGTAATATTCTATATTTAAATTACTATTTTATTGTTATTATTTTTTTCCTTTTTCTCTCCTTTATGACTTCATGCCTTTATGCCTTTGTACAAGAGAGCACAGTATATCAAAACAAATTTATTATGTGCCCAAGCATACCTGGCAATAAAAGTTTATTCTGATTCTGAGGTGACATGACATCTGTATAAGTTGAAAAAGCTTCACGCATGTCAAGTTAGTTTGACATGAATTGATCGATTACTAAAAGTTGAACCATTTCATCGAATACAGTTGTGCCTGAAAGTTTACACCCCCCAGCAGAATTTCTGATTTTTTGGCCTTTTCTCAGAAAATAAGAATGAAAACACAAAAACCTTTTTATCACTAATGGTTGGTGGTTTGGTGAACACATTTATTGAAAAGAAAAATTAGTTTAGTTTTCTATCATAATAACAACAGAAACTTCAAAAATGACCCTGCTCCAAAGTTTACACCCCCCAGTTTTTAATACCTTGTACTTCCCCCTTTAACATCAATAACAGCTTGAAATTCTTTGTGGTCGTTGTGGATGAGGGTCTTTATTTTCTCAGATGGTAAAACTGACCGTTCTTCTTGGCAAAAAGCCTCCAGGTCCTGTAAATTCTTGAGCTGTCTTGCATGAACTGCAGATTTGAGGTCTCCCCCCACTGGATCGATGATATCAAGGTCAGGAGACTGAGATGGCCACTTTAAAACCTTCACTTTCTTCTGCTGCAGCCAATGGTAGGTCCACTTGACCTTGTGTGTTGGATCATTGTTATATTGGAACGTCCAAGAATGTCTCGAGTGCAGCTGTTGGGCTGATGAGTGTAAATTTTCCTCCATTATTTTCTGATAACATGCTGCATTCATCCTTCCATCAGTTTGGACCAAGTTTCCTGAGCCTTTGTAGCTCACACATCCCCAAAACATCAGTGATCCACCCCCGTGTTTCACAGTAGGAATGGTGGACCTTTCATCATAGGCCTTGTTGACTCCTCTCCAAATGTAACGTTTATGGTTGTGGACAAAAAGTTCAGTTTTGGTCTCATCACTCAGAATGACTTTGTTCCAGAAGTTTTGAGGCTTGTCTCTGTGCTGTTTGGTGTATTGCAAGCGGGAAACTTTGTGGCATTTGCGTAGAAATACCTGTCTTCTGGCAACTCAACCACGCAGCCCATGTTTCTTCATGTGTCTCCTTTTTGTGGATCTTGAAACATCCACCCCAGTTTTTACCAGAGTTCTGTATTTCAGCTGAAGTTATTTGAGGGTTTGTTTTTGCATCTTGAACTATTTTTCTTGCAGTTGGAGCTGAAATTTTTGTTGGTCTGCCTGACTGTGGTTTGGTTTCAACAGAATCCCTCTCTCTCCACTTCTTAATTAGAGTTTTAACAGTGCTTCTCGGCATCCTCAATTCCTTGGATACGTTTTTAAATCCTTTTCCCATTTTATACAGTTGGATTATCTTTTCTCACAGATCCTTTGATAATTATTTTTCTTCCCCCATGACGCAGAAACCAGAAACTCCAACGCAACACTGAGTGGAAGATGCACGTGTCTGTCAGGAGCTCAGAAACTCACTGGACTTTTATACACACACACTGATTACAAGCAAATAGATCACAGGTGAGGATGGTTACCTATAGTAGACATTCAAAACCATTTGTGTCATATTTGTTGCATTTATCAGGACAAAATCACCAGAGTTGTGTAAACTTCTTACCAGGGTCATTTTTGAAGTTCCTGTTGTCATTATGATTTAAAAAGAGTAAACTCCTATTTTTTTTTCAATTAATGTCTTCACCCAACCTCTAACCATAAGTGACAGAAAGGATTTTGTGTTATCATTCATATTTTCTGAGAAAAGGCCAAAAAATCAGAAATTCTGCTGGTGGGTGTAAACTTTCAGGCACAACTGTATATTCAGCTCAGTACTATCATCAAAACTCACCTTGAAAAAACTTTTAGACTCCAAAACCAGAAATGTGGTCTCAGTGAAAATGCTGTAGGTGAGTGAAGTAGAGATTGATGATGATCAAATGAGCTCGGTGTTGTTTGCAGATGTGATTCATGGTACACAGTCGGAATTTGCATCTAATTATGGTGTGTTCAACTACACCTCATAAATTCTGAAAACCTCATTCAAGTTGACAGCAAGAATAAAAAAAAAAAACATTTACAAGCCAAAATTTCCATGGAATTTTCTAGAAATTATCAGAAACTTTCCACCCCTTTGTGACCTTACTCTGGAGTGGATTAAGTTCCAAATCGCTGACAACACCAAAGTTTTCACATGACCCTCAATGTGTGATGCAAACACACAAAAAAATCATTCTTAGAAACAGACAGTATCTGCTTTATGGATTTCTAATAATCAAAGATGTTTCACTTGATTTGGTTTGTGCAGAAAAAGAATCTATTTAAAATTGTTTGGGCAAACATGCTGCAAAATCAATACTCAAAACTCCTGGTGTAGAAAAGTCAAAACTTGATGTTTATGAATTTCTCTCAACATTTGGAGTAATGTTGAAGGCACCCTGGTCTTAAGGGAGAACCCTGTCTACAGATTAAGGGTATTTATGAAAAAATAAAAAAATAAAATTGAATCAAAAGTTGTCTGCCTAACACTAAGCTTCACTCTCTTCTTTAACTCACTGTTCTACTGAACATTTTCCACGTTTGAGTCAGAGAAGTAGCTTCATGGGCTTTAGGTTTATCTCAACCTCCTTTAATCCACACACTAGTAAACTGAGTCAAAACTGCACCAGTGCCCTGATGCATCATGGTTCCTCATTACAAAATAAGAAACTGACTCTGTCAGGTCTCTAAGTGGTGCTTGTGCTGGGTAATAGGCACAGATGTTTGCAGAATGTGGATCCCGGGAAAAGACAAAAAAACAAAAAAAAAAACATGCCGACATGTCAGTGCTCAGAGGGGTGTGATAGAAGGGCTGAAACCAATCCCCTTTGCACACAAACACACTTCTACACACTCTCACCCTCACATCCATTACGCACCATCCCACCCACCACCACCACCACCACCCCCCACCCCCCATTCTCGTGGGTGTCGGAGTGAGAAATTAAATTTTTCTGATGAGAAAGTTTTTCCTGCCCCCTTTTCACTCCTCCCTCTCTCACTCTCTCTCCTCCCATCCATTCTTTAATTTATTCGCTTATTTATGAACTATTAATTTATGCACTGAGAGAGAAATTAACAGTTGTGCAGTCAAGTGTTCGGGCTGCTGCTTCACTCAACAATAGACGATCATCAGCAAGGGACTGGCATGAGTCATGCACACAGTCACACATGCAGAGAGACACCACACACACACACACACACACACACACACACACACACACACACACACACAAACACACACCATCAAAAGAAAGACAGATAGGTGTTGCATTGCAATTTGCAGCAAAGTGACCATTTCTACACAGAACACCACAACAAAATCCAATTGGTTTTTAAAGTAATATCCAATTTGAGAACTCTTGACTTTTATCTTAGAGAACAAAAGGTGGGTCATAATTTTACACATTTATTAAATGACCTTTTACCATAAAACTGATGTGTCACTTTGTGCAGGCAATGTTGTTCTAATAAAAGCAAAGTGAGGGGAACTACATTAAAAAATAAAATGAAAAAAACCTTTGAAATGAAAAAAACTCCTGTTTCAGAGTCTTGCAGAATTTCCTTTGAATAACCATAAATAGACTTTTTTTTGCCATTACAGTCTTTGTTTATTATTGTGTTTTTAAAATTTTAAGGCTAAAATATATGTGAATAGATGCATAACTTAAAGACTAGAACATTTAAGAGAACTGCTAAACGTGTCATGCTTGATACACGAGTTCCAAACCCCTTGATCTCATCAACATAATAAATAATTTCTAAAAAATTGTCAAGAAATATTGATAAAAAAATGTATTCTTCCATCTTAAGGATTTCCATATCACACTGCAAAAACTGAAATGTAAGCAAGTCATTATGGCTTATTTGTAAAAAAAAAAAAAAAAAAAAGGTCTTTCTCTTCTAGATTTAACTCACTTTCAACAGACCAGGTCATAAAAATTTCTTATTTCAAGTTTTTTAACAAGTCAAAAAAATCTGCTAATGGGATAAGAAAAAGTCACTTGTGAAGTTTCTTGAAATTAGAAAGATGTCTTGATACAAGAAACTTTTTTCTTATCCCATTAGCAGATGTATTTATTATATACTGTATATATTTTAATCTTTAATAATTTGAAATAAGACATTTTTATTACCTGGTCTAGTGAATGTGGCCAAAATCAAGAATAATAAGACAAGTTTTACTAAAAATAAGACATTATGACTTGCTTGGATTTCAGTTTTTGCAGTGCGCTACAATCAGCAGAAATTGTATTTTGGCTCTTTTCAAAATGGCTGCTCTCATGAAATCACCCACTCACATATTTTCAGGAAAAATTAATGGTGATTTTCAAGAAGTTACATTAAGAATAATATCAAAGTTAATTATTTCTTTGAATAAATGTTTTCTGCACCATATGCATGCATATTTACTAAAACAAAATGCTAAAATAGTTACATAAAGTACAATAATAAATATATCATGAATGAAACCATAAAGCCATTAATTTGTGTGATATTTTTAAAAAGGGTTAATAAAAGTCATAGTTCTAAAAACATCAAATTTTCCGACTATTATTTTAATGAATCAGGCATTACAGTGTAATTAGGGAAGTATTAAAAATAAAATTAAAGATTAACTTTTTTTTAAAAATAAGCATTTTCTGCATCTAATGAATACATATTTACTAAAGTGTATTAAATATTATACTAAGCAAATAATAATAATAAAAGAACAACAACTAATATTTAAAAGTACAGCAATCTTTTTTTTTTCTTGTGGATCTTGTTAAAAGGGTTAATAAACATCTCAGTTCCAATAGATTGGAATTTTATAACTATGTTTTGATGGGTCAGGGAATACAGGGTTAAGACGGATGTATTAACAACAACACCCTAATAGTTACCTTTTTTTTTCTTCTTTTTTTTTAAAATAAGCGTTTTCTGCATCAAATGAATGCATATTTACTAAAATGTATCAAAAATTACTCTAATGAAATAATAGTAATAAAAATATAATAATGATAAAAAGAAATATTACTAAAATATAATAATAATAAAACGAAATATTACTATGTTTTGATGGGTCAGGCAATACAGGGTTAAGAGGGATGTATTAACAATAACACCCTAATAGTTACCTTCTTTTTTTTTTTTCTTCTTTTTTTTAAAATAAGCATTTTCTGCATCAAATGAATGCATATTTACTCAAATGTATCAAAAATTGTACTAATAAAATATAATAATAAAAATATAATAATGATAAAAAGAAATATTACTAAAATATAATAATAATAAAAAGAAATATTACTATGTTTTGATGGGTCAGGCAATACAGGGTTAAGAGGGATGTATTAACAATAACACCCTAATAGTTACTCTTTTTTTTAAATAAGTGTGTTCTGCATCAAATGAATGCATAGTTACTAAAAAACTTAACTAAAATAGTTGGCAACACTGCCCAGTGTCTCAAATATGATAAATGAAATACATCATAGATGAAATGAAAAAGCAATTTTCTATGGTCTTCATTACAAGGGTTAAACAACATCTCAGTTCCAAATACTTAAGATTTTCTGACTGTTTTTGTTCTGACTGGTTTGGGTCAGGTGTTACAGAGTTAAGTGGGAACAAACACACTCTTTTATAAGAATACATCATATAGTTTTAGCGCAGATTAAGGAACAACTAGTCTATCCCTGCCTTCCCACTCAAGTCTGTACCCACGTGCTTCGCCTCAAGTTCCCACGCCCACGCTTTCCCAGCATGCTATATGTTTATCCAGTCACTCATCTAGATGTTCTGTCAGTAATTCAGTCAGTCAATTAGGCGAGGCAGTCCATCAGACAGTGGACGTGGGCGGCGGTGAAACTGACAGGCAGACAGGTTGGTCGTCCCCGTGGGGGCAGCAGAACACGACACGACCCGTGCAGCCTCATTAGGAGGTTAACTGGCACGCGTGGGCGGCCAATGACTGTGCTTATGTGTGTTTTTCGTGTGTGTTTGCGTGGGAGGGCAGAGCTTAGAGGCGGAGCTTCATGTGAGTGACAGGTGTGTGGGCGGTGGGTTGTGTTTCGGTGGCCCCAAAACACCCGAGGGAAGGTGGATGTGTGTCTGCTGCGTGTGTGTGTGTGTGTGTGTGTGTCGCATTGTGGTCATGTGTTGGCGTCTACAAGATTCTTGTGGAGCCCGTGGGTGGACAGGCTGTTTGTCGAACACTCTGGTTCCATTTAATGGGAACAAGTGGACGATACAGGGCACCAAACCACCGCTGGGGTAGAGTCCTGACCTCTGTGACATCTGCTGTCCTGAAGTCTGCTGCAGTCAGGAGGCTTTCACCATTGTCACTCTTTTTGAGAAACTTACAAAATCAAAATCCCTGACTGCCTCCGCTATTAACAGAATAATCCACAGAAATATAATTTCTCAACAATGAAAAGTATTTTTTTTCCCTCTGTAAAGTTTCTCTTTGAATTTTAAAAGGTGATGTAAGAATGAAATCAGTTGCGATTCCTTTGAAAAAGTTCAAATGTCAGCAAGAAAAAACTGGCTTAATGTTGATCTGACTGATATGAGGCTGCTGAAAAATTGTAACACTTCAAAACAGAGCGATATACTTTATACTCGGTGAAACTCAAAAGCTCCTGTGGAGGGTTTTTTTGGCAGGAAAAAGAGACTTAAATTAACCAGAGGCAGCAAACAGAAGGATCTTTTCTATATCCTGAATATTTGATGTCTATAACCTTGGCAGGGGAATAGGTGTCAGAAAAAGGCTTTTTAACTCAGGATGAAAAAAAAAAAAAACATGTTGTTTATTAACTCAGCAACAGGTGTTTATGATAAGTAACTGAAACCATATGGTGACATTTCTTTGCCAGAACATGTTATTTGCATCACTTTCTCCATGTATGCTCTGATGTAAGATGTAGTCATGTTTTTTTTCTTTCTTTTTTATTTTTGTAAATCACTTACCTGTAATGTTTTCATGACTGAGTTCACATTTGGAACATCACTATTTAAAAAACATTCTCAGCCATCTTGATAGTGATTTTGTATGGACCCACTGACAGAACATACAAGTGTATTTTCTTTATTAATAAAGGCCTCATGCTGTTTTGAACATTCCCATTTTTAAAGAGTAGTATTGCAGATGCTAAGTTCTTTTATCTTATTGCTATCATTATGATCACAGGATGTTACATGGGAGATGTTTGAATTTTTCCTCTTACCCAAATGGTTGAAGAGTTACCGTAAATTAAAGAGCACTTGAAAAATTGGAGCGTAGGTTTTATGATGGGATACAAAGTTGCATGTCTTACACTTGTATGTGTGCCAATGTGGTCTACTACAACTACTGTGAATCAACAAAAATCAATGGTACTCATGTTATTCATGCACTGAGTTATCCAGTTACCCATACACTACTTTGGTTTTACATGAGACCAACACTGGAACTCTTCTAGTGAAGATTTTGCACCTGGTTCTCCAGTTTGCAAAAGCTCCTCCAATTACTCTGTCACTTCCTGGCACAAACAAGACATTACTTTTCATCCACTTCTCTGATTCTCAACCTCAAGAGTAGAAAAGCACAAGAGGTGATAAACATCCTGCGTCCTCCTTTATACACTCTGACAAGTTGAGTCACTGAGGAGCTCGGCAATAACAAGGAGAACAGCAGAGAGAGAGAGAATTTTGAGTCATCTAAATGAAAATCAGTGCGAACATTTTTTGATTTGTGCCTTCAGGCTAATAAGCAAATATGACCTGACAGCTGGCAAATATGTGTCATTGATTCATTAATGTTAAAATATTTGGCTTTGTAGCGCTGATCTGCCTGAGAGGAGGACGAATCCAAGAGCCATTGTTTTGTGCGTTTAAGTATTCAACAGGCACAAAGATGCTCTTTTACGTTTTCTAATGCCGTCTATCCACTTAATAAAGCTGCAGGCGCTTTTCTAATGGTTCCTTTGTTCGGACTGTTCTAATTACTCCACCACATGGGAAAATTTGGATGATAAAATGGTGTTCTCCTCTTCCAAAATTTATGTCAAAGTGCCCTTGGGTACAGCAGTTAACCCAATATCCTGTGGTGGGATGGTGGTCACACTGGGTATTGACGTCATCATCACCAGTTTGTGTGTTTTCGAGTGTGGTGTTGTACAAAGAACAAATCTTTGAATGAGTGTCTTATAAATGATCATAGATAAGAATTAAAGGAGAGATAAAACAGAGTTATTGACATTCATTAAACTGCTTTTATTATTGACAGGGATTCAGGAAGATGACCGAGTTCGTACACACACACACATACACACACGCACAGAGGACAGATGGGCCATGCAGACACATAATACTTCATCCACCTAAACCCACATACACCAACATAAACCACCTCCAGCCTTTTAGATAGGCCAGGCCAGACTGGACCTGTCCGCACTTTGATGATTGACGGTTTGGCCTATAAATGCTGCAGAGTGTGTGTGTTTGACTGACTTTATGTGTGTATTTGTGTGTGTGTGTGTTCAAAGCGGGGGGCAGTTATCGATCCACAGAGCCCCTCAAGGCCTCTAATCAAATGAGGCGGGCGCAGAGGGGATACAAGAAGCACTAGAAAGTTTCTCAAGTTTCTTCGACTTGTACACTCACCACACAAACACACACTCAGACACACACACACACACACACACACAGACTGTCAATCTGTTGTTCAGTTTGCTCCCGTGGATGTGTGTCTACATGTACCCCAGCAACCTCCCTGTCTGTCTCCGCCATCCATCTGCCCCAGTGACTGATGGGTTTACTCCAGCAGGTCCAGCACTGCAGATGGACTTTTCCCTGCCGCTCCAGCCCGCTGGGAGAGAGAGGCCTCCTTCTCCAGGCCAGGCCTCTGAGAGAGGCTTGATGTCTGCATGGAAGCCCTGCAGCTTTTGGAGTTGACAGAAAAGAGAATCAATGGTTGACTTGAAGGATCTAAGACTTTATAAAATTGATGTGATGTGGGAGGGTTAATAATGAATGGGACTGTAAAACCTATAGAAACCTTAGGATGGATGTTAAGAAACACACATAGACAACAAATCTATTCCACAAACACATGAGGATGGTTGTTTCTCTAAAAGATGTGATACATACGCACGGTGATAGAGGAAATATTGAAAAAATCCAGGCACCAAATACAAATATGTCAGGATCAAATTTAGTTCACGACTCAATTTTGTGTCCTTCCACTTCTGCAACCTTCTGGCTGCATAATAAGAAAAAAATACAATATTCTTCAGAAAGAAAAGCAAATTGCAGCCATTTGGAAAAGACTACTCAGAGTGATTCAATATGCCGGGAAGCAGTGCAACAATACAGCACAATCACTCTTCCCACATCTGTCGCCGAGGTTAATCAATGACTATACAGTGACAGCGAATAGACTGCTGATTCCATATGCCCGGCACAGAATAGACAATCATTGACTAATAAGAACTTGATAGAAGCCACGTAGGGGGGAGAACAGCTGCGCTGCCCAGTGAGTCCGACTGTAATCACATTATATCTTATTGATCCGTCAAACTGAGGATTATGGGTTCTGATTTTTCTATTGGAAGTGAGAGCAGGCACAGTCTGAAGGTCACTGATGCAGCACTGGGACTGCACCAGCTTTCACTGGGTTATGAGCAATCGTGTGTTTGTAGATGGGATACACAACATCAAATCTTAAGACCTTAAAAAGATTCTTAGTGCAGTTTCAAAATGCAAAAGCAAGAAATAAGAGTGATGAGAAGCTCTATTGTTTTTGTTGATCAGTTGAAAAATGTGTTTCTTCATGTTTGATGTGAGTGTTTCCAGGAGGTTAGTGTGAATGTTGCTCCAAGTGGTGAAGATGCTTCATGTTTGACATCCACTGTCTGGAACTGACGACCATTTTTGTAAACTTCCTTCTCCATCCATCCCATAATGTTCTCAATGTGATTTAGATCAGAAGAACACGCAAGATGCTCCAAAAGAGTGAGATTATTCCCCTGGAAGACTAAGAAGAAGTCCTTTGTTGAAAGACCCAGTCATTAGCACACAGAGCAGGGCCCTCAGTCATGAAGGAAGAAGCAGCCCAGATCATGATGCCCCCCTACCACTTCCACTGTGCTGCCTAGAAAACATCTCAGAGGGATCTCCTTGTCATGACAGTAACGTTGGACGCCATCAGGACCATCAAGGTTAATTTTTTTTCTCCTCAGAGAATCAAACTGTCTTCCACCTTTCAATGTCCCATGATGCTCTCTGTCAAAGTCCAAACGTCTGTTAAGTGGAAGGAGACGAGGCCTTTGAAGAGGTTTTTGTTCTTAAAGCTCTTCTCTCTCAGATGCAGTCTAATGGTTATTAAGCTGTAGTTGACTCCAGTAACTGCTTTAATTTGAGTTGAGGATCATCCTGTGTTTTGTTGAACAGCCAATCAGATCCTCTGTCTCAGCTCTGGTGAAATGTTTTGGGTCTACAACTTGACTTTTTTGTTTCATAACCCTTAGGCTCTTAACATAAATTCTAAATGTCAGTTTTACTGCATCCAACCTCAGCAGTGATGGTGTTGTGTTTTCAGAGGTTTTGATTATGCAGCTGAAAAGTCCGACCACATTCAAAGAGAGAACAGTTTTTAGTCTTTACCATCAGGAGGTCATGATACTGTGAATACCTGACAGAAAAGGACCTTGAATCTATATTTTTGTGCAGATTTTGTCTTTTAAAGTCTGTGGTCCTAAAGGTGGTGTCTGCAGGAGTTTTTGTTACTGTTTGTAAACACAACGTCCAAACTTGGCCTCTCCTCTGTGGCTCAGTGGCAGCAGCAGCAGCATATGCTACCTGCCTGTGATCGTAGCTACCAGCACAGCAAGCACCTGCAGTTGGCACGTTGAAGTCTGTCCATGCCATTTCTATGTGAGAGAGGCTCAAGAGCTGTGTATGTGACTTCCTGCAGGTAAATGAGGTATGCTGCAAATATTGTTTCACTCTTTCTCAGTGTTGCAGCTGCTATCATAGCTGCTAGGGATAGCTTCTCTTTCTAGCTGTCATCAACAAGCAAAGTCACTTCTGCAACTGGCGCACTGTGATTGGCTGGGGTCACCACGCCCACTCTCTGCCCAGAAACTTCCTGAGGGCATTGAGGGAGACTCAGACACTGACACACATGTATAGAGGCCCAGGGATGACAATTCAGCAGGATTATTCCCTGAAAATGTGACATTTTATGTTTCAGGAAAATCCAGCAGACCCTACCTTTAAATTTTTGATCAGCTCATGAACAGACTATTTCACTTTAATTGTTGTTCGCAATAAATTACCTCACTCCCACTTCTTCTTGTTGCATTTTGAAACTCTACTTAGAACCTGTTAAGATCCAACCATGCAAGGAGTGTATTTACAAAAGGCTTCTTTTGTTTCTGTTTGTCACTATAAAGACAGAAAGTACACACAACAAACAACTTTTCCCATGTTCATGTGTCCAAAAGTAAATGTTTATGACAAACCTGTTCTTACAAAGTTGACTCACTCACACACACACACACACACACACACACACACACACACACACACACACACACACAAACACTGTTATTTGGATATTAGAGTTGATGCTGCCGGCATTAGAAGTGTAGCTGCAAACTGTCCACACTGCACTGCAGAGATATTGATGTCTTAATACAATAAAAAGCAAAATAAACATTATTATCCTGATCGTTATAATTATCTTCAGCCCAGAGGCTCAAACTGAATTATTCATGGAGTGCTTAATTAAATGGGTAGACTAGGCTGGGAGTGTGAGTGTGTGAATTTATGTATGTGTGTGTCTCTGTTGCCTAATTTCTCTTGGACAGTAACATTAAATGAGAGTAAATATTCAATCATTCTGGAGGGACTCAGAAAGTAAGAAATGATGTTGTGACAGGGACATGGGGAGGAGGGTACAAAGAGAGAGAGGGGGGGTTGGATTACACACACGTTCTCGTTCGCCCTTCACTGCAGTGTCTGTCGAGGAAAAGGTAACAGACAGCCCTTTAATGTTTCAGAGCAACTGGGATTTTTTTAATGCACTTCTTACATTTAACTAGCACAATAAGCAACCAGTCAGCACACTCCACAGCTCATAAGGCCATCTCACACACACACACACACACACACACACACACACACACACACACACACACACACAGAAATGAGTAGTGAAGTGGAATGTGACGCCTCAAATGCAGTCAATAGTAAAGTCAAGGCCACAGCAGTTAAATGGCTGCATAGTAGACAGTCATTACTTCTCCTTCACAGTGAATACTGCATAAACTGCTGAATGAAAGCGCTCCCTTTGGTCCTGCCACTGATATCACTCTTAGAAGATACAAATGGAGCCAGCGTTGATCCTCACAGATACAAAAATGCACTGTTAAGCCCTGACACTGAACAGCTTTTAGATACACGTAGGCACAAAGGGCACGTGCACATAGGGGCACTCTTTATCAAAAATACCTATGACCAAAGAAGTGGGTGAAAGCTCACAGAGCTGCACAATAAAGTGAAAAAAAAAAACATTCCTATGATACACAGTCATGGACAAAACCATTTTTCTAGAAAAAACACCATTTCTCTCAGAAATTGTTGCAGCCACAAACCTTTTTGGTAAAGAATGTATTTATTTCCTCGAAGGTGCATAGAAAAACACAAAAAAAACAAAGAAAAAAAAAGCTAAAATTGACACAATCCTACACAAAATATAAAAATTGGGTCGGACAAAATTATTAGTGCTTGTTTAAACTCAACTTTTATGCATTCTAACTAGCATCAGGTGTGATTTCTATATTACCAGCACCTGTTAGTCACCACGGCTGAGTTTAAACAGGCATCACCTGCGTGAAATTAAATGATTTACCCACAATTCTAAAATGGTGCCAATAATTTTGTCCGGCCCAATTTTTGTATTTTGTGCAAAATTGTGTCAATTTCAGCTTTTTTCTTTTTTTTCCGTGTTCTTTCAATGCACATCAAGAAAATCAACACATTTATGCCAAAAACATTAGTAATTGCATCAATTTATGGGAGAAACTGTGTATTTTCTGGAAAAATTCCATGGATGCCAATACTTACATCCATGACTGTATTGTAATATACACTTGCTGGCCAAAAAAATTAAAGTCACCACTTGAATTTAACTGAGCAAATATGTACAAGCCCCCTGTTGGATAAACCCTGCTTTGCAATTATCTTCCAGCTGGAAACTATTTATTTATTCATTTATTTATTTATTTATTTATTTATTTATTTATCACCTGTACAACAGAGCACAGTATACCAAAGCAAATTCCTTGTATGTTCATTCCTTGTTGATTCTGTTGTTGCGGTTGATTCTGATTCTGATTCTGATTTAACCCCAGCTGATGAAATGAGTAACTTCTCATTTCTTAAACAACCATGGAGAAAGACACACCCTGTGGTCGTGGAAAAGTCTGTTTCAGAAGGGTCATATCACTGGTATCAGTCAGAGAAAACATCGAAGGAGATTGATGCAGAAACAACTACAATTAGGTTATGAACTGTCCAGCACATTATTAAAAACTGGAAGGATAGTAGAGAACCATTGTCTTCTAGGAAGACGTGGTTAGGAAAAAATCCTGAATGATCATGTGGTGGTGTTTTGGTGGGCCGCCGCCCTTCTTTCATTCAGGGGAGACCTGTTCTGAGGAGCTCCAGTAATACAACCCAAGCATTCCCATTCATTACTCATATAATGCTAGCTTGCAATGTCTAACAACAACTCAAAACTTTCTCAGAATAACGAAAAGGGGCTTAACAAAAGAGACAGCACTCCAAAAAAACAGTATGGCTACACTGCAAAAACTGAAATCTAAGCAAGTCATTATGTCTTATTTGTAGTAAAAAAAATGTCTTATTGTTCTTAATTTGAGCCACATTCACTAGACCAGGTCATAAAAATGTCTTATTTCATTTTTTTAAGACAAAAATTAGGTGTAAATTGCTTGTAACAAGTAAAAAAAATCTGCCAATGGGATAAGACGAATTCGCCCGGGAAGTTTCTTGAAATTAGAAAGATGTCTTAAAACAAGACTCTTTTTCTTATCCCATTGGCAGATTTTGTTACTTGTTACAAGCAATTGATGCCTCATTTTTGTCTTTAAAAAACTTGAAATGAGACATTTTTATGACCTTGTCTAGTAAATGTGGCTCAAATCAGGAATAGTAAGACAGATTTTACTACAAATAAGGCGTAATGACTTGCTTAGATTTCAGTTTTTGCAGTGTACCCTGTCTGATCAGCAGCTCAACACACGTGCTCACCTTTTCACTTTTATGTGTGGAGCACCCTGCGTAAGCCACTTAAACTTCATTTTATCGATCAAAAAACTGTCCCCCTGAAATGATATTATTATCAATAATTATCAAACAATGTAAGTGAAATGGCTCTAATAGATTGTGATTGGTGATCACTTAAACATTTGAGAAAATAGAACTGAAGAAAGACAAAAGTAGAAAGGAGAACTCAGGGGTATGTTTAATTGTGAAAATACAAATATTTCCACATGCACAATGCAAAGAGAACTCAAGGGATTGAGACTGAACAGCTGTGAAGCTTTAATAAAAGTAAGATACCGCAGAGTGATTAATGGAAGTATAAACTAAAGATGTTGAATTTAACGTAAAAACTCTGCTGTTGTGTGGTTTGTCACATCTACACTGCTGACGGCTGAAGTCATTTCCATGCAGATGTGGTTTTTCTGACTTTGTGTAATCACCATTTTTTTTTTCAACCAGCAAAGCTTCATTCCCCTATACATTTATTGCTGTGGTGTCAATCCCCAGTAAACTCTGTGGGTTAGACCAGCTCAAACTTGAATATTTAGGGGTATGTTATTTAAATTATGATTTTTTTTTTTTCAGTTGCCAGAGTTATGAATACTTGATGGGGTATATGCAGTGATTGGCCCACATGTTTCATAAATCACACCTGAATGTTGCCATAAGCTCCTTTCTGCGCCGGTTCCCACGCATGATTGATAAATGAGGCACTTAATGTAAAGTACAAGCATGTGTTCGTTCTCTTGGTTTGCACACATTAAGGCCACCTTTGAAATAAAACCGCAATAGCACAAATATTAGATCTCGCTTACGATTGAAAGGTCCTGCTCACTCTTTCCTCTCTCTCTCTCACTTACGCTCATGTTGGCGCTCCATCAGTACTTTCTCTGTTTCTGTCATCTTTTCACAACCATTGATGTAGCCCCATTACATGCACACACACACACATATACATGCATGCAAAACCAATGAAGCGCTTATGCACCAACCGCCTGAGTCTGGACACTGTGGTAACGTGACGTCTCTTTCACTTTAATACGCATTAGTACCACGACTGCTTTCATATTACACTGTAATGACACTTGGTAGGGTCCACTAATCAGCCTCATGGGACCCCACTGACACTCCAAACACATTACTCACACATGTACAGTATATATCTTTATAACTGAGAGAAAGCCCCTCTAGAAATTAGACACACACATTCAAACAGACGATGAATGTATTTACTCTCTACAGTCATAAACCACATTTTCATACCCTAAGTGAAAATTCTGTAGGAAATGAATCAACCCATTCAGAGTAATGGAAAGGTATTGGAATAGTCGATGGCACTATGTAGCTTATACGACACAAAACAAGCGTTATGTGAGGAATCCAAGCAAACACACAGCATGTTCATGTGTGTTCACTGAGCATGGTTAAAAAGAAAGTGCTATAATAAACATCACTGGAGGAAAAACATGCTAACGTCTCTTATGGTGCATTTAAGCATCAACACTCAAGTTTCCCACTGAGAGGGAAACGGACAAGGACGTTCATTTATGATTAATGGTGTGAAATGATCTGTTTTTCCAGGTCCTGCTATCACAGGAGTACAATCACAAGTGCAAGGTTACCATCAAGATGAAGATATGGCTTATATTCATGTTTGTTTATCTTTTTCTTGAATGGTAGGCATAGCATGGGCATAATTTTAGGTCACTGACACCTTCTTTTTTGTGGCCAGAGATAAAATTGTTAAGGCTGTGGCTCCATTAAAATACTAATCTAATTTTAAAATGTATAAATGATGTGTTTATAAATATTTGACCTAAGAACAGTGAGAATCATTTAAAAAAATGGTATCGAAGCAAATCTACGAATAGTGAAATGAATGGATACATACATTGAAAATAATCTTGCACTTGCCAAGATTTAAAATCTTACTTTAAGACATGCTAAAAAGCATGAGCGTTTCAATTTTGTCTCAATTAGTCTGAGAATCCTAAAATGAGTAAATAACTGTTAAAACAAGTTACTTTGTTTATCTCACGTGTAATTTCATAACATTAAAACTTGTTTGAAGATTTAACTCTACCTCAAGTTGCTTCATTTAAGAATAAAACAAAAAAAATCATCTTTTTAAGACACAGTTTATTTAGCAAACAGCTCAGAATTTGGCAAACCCATGCTCAAAAATCAAGAATTATCTTAATCATACTTCTCTAATTTTAAGTAGTTTTGACTTAAAAAAGTGATATTTTTCATTCCATTTGCTAAAATTAAGAATATAAGAAGCATGAAATTAGATTCTATTGCTCATATTCAGTATATTTCACTTTAAATGAATCTTCAGTAAGTTTGTTTTCAAGCATTTTAAGCTAAAAATGAGCATTTTCTTCTTGTTTTAAGATCTGAGAATACTTATCAAGGCCATCTTGTTTTTAGATTTATCAGTCTTATTTCAAGATTTCTAGTCAAGTGAAATTATCTTGCTGCATAGACAGATGATTTCACTAGTTTTAAGATATTTTTCCATCAAATTTAGTATTTTTATCTTATATTCAGACTCCCTTTTTGCAGTGTAAGCTTAAGCAAAAATAAAAAAAAAACGTGTTTATTTTTTTCAAGTTGGATTTTAACCAAGACCAACAGATCAGTGCATTTTTCTGCTGTAAAGTGCAGCAGTTTAAGGAATGAACAATACAGAATCAGTTTCCGAGATTCACGTCGACTATAAAGTGAGCTTCTGTAAACTCAACACTGGTCAGACTAACGTTAGCTGCCACGCTAGCCACAACATGTTTAGCATTCAGGTGATACTGTCCCTCAAGTGAAAACAGAGCTTCACTTTTACGCACAAGTTATAGTGACCTCATTTTTCTTTCAGGCGCAGCAGCCTGACCGTGGGATACCAAAGCCGAAAAAACACTTTTATGTGTGAAAATAAACTTGTCCTATAGAATGGCAGCTTTTGCGAGTGAGGAAACTTTTTGTTTTTTTGATTTAACAAAGATTCTCTTGGGTAGACAGTTCTTAAACTTCTCAAGTATTAACTCCTTTAGATCCTCTATAGATCTAACGTTACACACCTGGCACCACTTGTCATCTAAGGTATCATAATTAAGACTCTGTTCAACAGACAAACTGATGGGCACCTATTGTGCCTCTCCCATGAGTCTACACTGGAGTAAAAGTGGCTCAAACACCCTGGACCAGCTCAAAGTAGCAGATTTATGCTCAAACACACTGAAGTATGAGAAATGTCCCACTGTGCAAAAATACAGTAAGTGCGATTAATCTGCATTAATATTTTCAACTTGATAATATTAATGTGATTAATAAGCGCTTTAAAGTCCCAGCCCTAAAAATTATTAATGTATATACAGTTGTGCCCAAAAGTTTACACCCTCCAGCAGAATTTCTGACTTTTTGGCCTTTTCTCAGAAAATATGAATGATAACACAAAATCCTTTCTGTCACTCATGGTTAGAGGTTGGGTGAAGACATTTATCGAAAAAAAATAGTTCACTCTTTTTAAATCATAATGACAACAGAAACTTCAAAAATGACCCTGTTAAGAAGTTTACACAACTCTGGTGGGTTTGTCCTGATAAATGCACAAAAGTGAACACAAATGTGTTTGAATGTCTCCTAAAGGTAACCATCCTCACCTGTGATCTATTTGCTTGTAATCAGTGTGTGTGTATAAAAAAATGAACAGGGTCATTTCTGAAGTTTCTGTTGTCATTATGATTTAAAAAGAGTAAACACAGTTGTTTGTTAATAAATGTCTTCACCCAACCCCTAACCATGAGTGACAGAAAGGTTTTTGTTACCATTCAGATTTTCTGAGAAAAGGCTTACAAATCAGAAAATTTTGTTGGAGGGGGTGTAAACTTTTAGGCACAACTTTAAATGAAAATAGGGCGTGTATGTTTAAGAAGATTCAGGACAGGCTTCCTGTTTACATTAAGTAGAATAAAAATCAAACTTCCCCCCAAACTAAATCAGAGCAAGCATGTAGTGCTGGTTCTCTTGCAGTCTTTTTTTTTTTAGTTCCAGTAGTTCCTTGATGTTATTCCAAATGGAATTTGAAGCATGGACTCTGAAACTGCAGATAAAGAGAAACAAGAAAGACAGGGAAACTTTTCAACATTTTTTTTAATCATCAGTCTCAGTTTGCCACAACATTCTTCTTCTTTTTTTTTTAAATGAGAATTTAAAAAAAGTTGAAACAACTACACAGTTATGCTTGAGTATGGGGAATATTCACCTGTGCTATTCACACACATGAACACACCCACCCACACACACACACACACACACACACACACACACACACACATACAAGTGTATGGAAGGATTAGTGTGGAATTATGAAGTATGGGAGTGTTACCTCCCCTGAGGTCTGTTATATGAGTTTAGAGTTTCAACCTTGGGGCAACAGTTGGGCACAGGAGTGTTGTGTTAATGTGCACATGTGTGTGTCTGGTGCCCTAGGCCTTAAGTGTTACTTTACCTGGGTTTAGTGTATCGTTTCTACCCAGAAGTGTTTTTTATGCCGCAGTCTGTTGACCTCTACCCACAAGCTCTGAGAATCATTTTCAACATACTTCTGTTTTCCAGCCGTTTTCTACAGAGAAAACTTCATTTTCTAGTCTGGACAATTTCAACAGGACAAAATCACAAGGACATTTTTCAATCTCTTGTTTTGTTTAGTGTTGATGAAATTGTCAACGCTATTAATACATGAACGAACAAAAAAATTACCATTGACCTCATTATGAGACGACCCAAGAGGATTACAAAAATGAAAACTAAAATGAGTCTTTTTTAAATCAAATTTTGTTTTTACCAACACAATAACTATAATTGCAATTTCAGGTAGCAACTCTGAACTTTCTTTTAATTACTGTCTCAATTATTTTAGAAAAGGATGCACCAAGCATGACACATCCACTCTCATAGTGTTGGGTAGAAACAATATGTTATTTGAGAACTGGTTTCTGTGAGACAAAAAGAAATTTCAAGCTTTTTGCTGCACATTCAATCCAGTTGTTAGAGTGTTTTGATGTCTGTTACCATGCCAACCAATTACAATAATAGCCATGTCTGTGTAACAGCTCTCGGCTATGTCATCAGCCATTTATGTATCAGAAACAGCCAATGAAATTTGAAAGCACCACCAAACCCAAAAATTAAGTTTTAAACTTTCCTGAAGCTCTGAGTTTAAGATACAACACCAAATTATTCTGTCTGCTACAAAATGTTCAATTCTTGGAATCCTTGATAATGTCATACTGCCAACATTATCGGTTAATAGTTTTAAGAATATAATTCATGTTTTTATCTGTATCTGGTTTTTATTTGCATATGTCTGTTTTTAAGGCTTTAGCATTCCTTAGCCTGCATGAACTCAGCATGGGAAGTTAACCTTATGCCGTAACTGTCTGGAACTGTTGCCCATGCCATGGATAAAAAGAGGAATTGCATACACTGCGACAATGCCGAGATTCTTCATTAAGTAAAACAAAAAAAATAAAAGATAAAAAAAAAATACCTCTCACAAAGGAAGACATGGGGTAAAAGAAACAGGCCAGTAAATTGAACCAGTCAGTATCAGTCTTCTTGGAGCTTCATGTGTTACATATTAAAAGAGGGCTGTGCTACATTTTAATTTTACATTTTGGCCCTTCTTGTTTATTTGCACTATTTTGTCACTTTTACAATATGGCAGTGTTATATCAGCTCTTTTTCCCAAAATCTTTTGCAAAGTGCGTACATTTGGAAGGTCATGTTACATGTATGTATGCATCCAGCTGGCAACAAGCTGTTTAACTCCAGCTGATGCTTTTAGGAACTTTTCATTTCTTAAACAACCATGGAAAAAAGACACATCCCGTGGTTGTAGAAAAGATGTTAGTCTGTTTAGGAAGGGTTAAATCATTGGCATGAATCAAGCAGAGAAAATATTAAAGGAGATCGATGCAAAAACTACTAAAATTAGGTTAAGAACTGTCCAACGCATTATTAAAAACTGGAAGGATGGAGGGGAACCATCGTCTTCCAGGATGAAATATGATTTAAAAAAAAACCTGAATAATTGTGATCACTTAATCTTCTGCCCAAATCAAATCAAAGAACAACAACAGTAGAACTCAGGAGTATGTTCAGTAGTGAAAGTAAGAGCATTTCCACACGCACAATGCAAAAGGAACTCAAGGGATTGGGACTGAACAGCTGTGTAGCTTTAAGAAAACCACTGATCAGTAAGACAAACCAGAAAAAAAGGCTCTAGTTGGCCAATGAGTGTAAAGTTTGGACTCTGGAGGAATATAAGAAAGTCATGTGGTCTGATGAGTCCAGATTTACCCTGTCCCAGAGTGATGGGCGCATCAGGGTAAGTCGAGAGGAAGGTGAAGTGATGCACCCATCATGCGTAGTGCCTACTGTACAAGCCTGCGGGTGCTATGATCTGGGTTTGCTTATCTCAGCTTAAATTTTTATCCAATAAAATACAAGAGTGAACAACCTTATTTTTGGTGAAATGGTGACACACTGACTTTTTTTTTTTTTTTTTTTGCAAACAGTGTAGGACTATCTACTGTTGTAAGAAAAGTCAATATAGAGAATCCCTATTCAATTCTCTTCATTTTTACAACAAAAATAACAACAAGGTTTACTTTGTCTGACCCCCTGAGGAGTCCTTTTATTCCTTTTTGAACCAAAATATTCTTTGTAAAAGAAAAAAAATCTTAGCTGTAAATTCAGTTTTCCTTCAATAGAACAGAGACAATGCTTACCCCAGAGTCAATCTAATCCTTTTCTTTCTCGTCCGCCCGATATGCCCTTTCTTATTTCACTCACATAGTGGTATAAAGCTAATCTAATATTAGCCCTGCTCGATGGAGGCAGATGACCTTTGAGTCAGGGTACTTTTAAATCCTCTATGATCAACTAATGGTGTATGTATAGTCTAAGCAAGCAGGAACAGAGAGCTTCATTGGATACTTAATGGTGGCTGTTAAATCGAATTCTCTTTCCCCCTTCTCTTAATTCCATGTGACTTTTTTTTATTATGTTGTTCAAAGGGAAGAAACTACTCAGTGTGTGGAGAAAAAGCAGGGGAAAGGAACCAGATGTAAGCTCTAAGTGTATGTGTGCGCATGTGGATGTGTGTGTGTGTGTGTGTGGGCCCCAATGGCTCAAAGGATAAGACATGGATAAGACAATAGTGTTTGCTGCTGGCACTAAAGGCTCATCATTGGAGGCCCCTCCTCGGCCGACACACACAAGCGCAAACCTATACACACACTGAAACACACACTCCAGCTGGGACAGTACCCTATGACAGGCACTGGGACTCACAGATGCCCAGGTGGCGCAGGAAACCCTGGAGCAATGCCCAGACTGGCATAAGAGAAACGAAGCGCGCACACACACATTCACACACATAGAACTCCACACGTATACTGTTGCAACGGCTCAGACGCACCTCTAAAGCTTATGAACCCATGAACTGACACACACACACACACACACACACAAAAGCACACCCTCGCTCTCTCCCCACCTTCTTGCAATTAACACTGCTCCTATAGCTCGGGGCGCAGAGGAAATGAGGTTTTGGTTTTGTAACTGTGTGTGAGAGAGGGAGTTGTAAGAGGTAGACGGATTAAGGAGGAGGTGGGTGGAGGGTTATGGTTGGCAAAGGAAATATAACGTGTGGCAGGGAACTATGTACTGAGGGTAATGAGTGTGCAGAGTTTTATATGTGTGTGCGTGTGTGTGTACCTGTACCCGGATGTGTGCAAACCTGTGTGTGCATACATGCGCCCACATTAAGCTGTTCCCACCCATTCCCTCTCTAAGTATCATGTTCAGAGGCTGCAGTTCATTCCTGTCTGTCTGATTGTGTTGTTGTGCAGTCATGGCTAATTACCTTGATAGTCTGTTGACAGCGCTGAGACAATTAAACAGCCAAATGGAAAACAGGAGGGGGAACTTGTCTGAAATGTCCTCTCTGAGACTTGAACTAAGGAGTGATTCATCTCCAACATGTGTTTATTATAGGAAATCCTTACCAGGAAAAAGGATGGAGTTTATTTAGCAAATTGTGGGATGGATGCTCGCTCCAGTGTTAGCGACGGAGTCAGAATGATTATATTCTTGTTTATCTCTTAATGCTTTTCAGACGTCATGGGGAGTATGTGACCTTATAAAACCCGATATCTAGCAGCCAAGAAGGCGTTCATAAACACCTATTTTAAGAGTTTATTGGTTTGTTTGGCTTTTTCTTTCAAACTCTAAATTGCAAAACTTGTTAATTTTATGAGCTGACATACACAAGGAAGAGATTGGGCAGAAGGGAGGGAAGGAAAGGAGAGAAACAAAAAAAAGACATGAAGCTTCAGCCAGGAATTATGTTGAATCCTCTACTGTTATTTTTCTTTGTTTTTTAAACTCAAATTCGATTTTTGTTTTTTTTTCCTAACATGCCGTCAGCATACCATATTAGGCAAATTTAGCCTTGACCAATATTTACTGGATGCATTGCAAATTTTTAATGACCTCTTTGAGAATTTCTTCACATACACACACTTTATCTGTGTAAGTAATATACTTTTGCAGGTATCTGTTTGCTTACATGCTTAAAGTGGGACTGTGAAAGTAGTCACAGAAATTATTTTTAGTCAGAATTGTCCTTTTAGTCTTGATTTGAGTCACATTGAACTGTCAAGTCCAGAAGCATGTCTTATATTTAAAGACAAAAATGACATCTGAATTGCTGTAACGAGAAAAATGGGGGTAAGAAAAAATTGCTTTTCAAGTGTCTTGAAATTAGAGGCAGATTATTTTCCTCAGTGCAAAAACTTTAAAACATCTGTTTTGTTTGTTAAAAACTTCAAATTAGACTTTTTTATGGACCAGTCAGATAGATATGGCTTGTATCAAAACAGAAAAATACTTTTTTTAACCCAAGAATTTTTGCCTTTCTTTTTTCTTAAATTTCAGTTATTTATTAATTTATTTATTTGTTATTCTTTTGCAGTGTTTGATGGTTGATTTTGAATAATAACTATGTCTCCTTTCCATTTTCTAAACCTATGAAAACCAAGAAGGGCAGTCAATCTACATTGTTTAGATATTGGACATTTGATTGTCCTCATCGTCTTATATGTATGTGCACATACGCTTGTGTACATTTTTGGACACGCGTAGATGCTATAGCTACATGCTTTAAGATATAAATGCCACAATTACTTGCCAAAAGATACCAGGATGGTGGAATTTATTTATTAATTCATTTATTTTTCTTCTTCGTTTATTGCAGTATTATTTTGTATAGTTTTTTTTTACTTATATATGTGTATGTAAATGTGTATGTGCATGCACTGATGCTTATGTATTTTTATTTTTAAAGGGGTTTGGCATGTGCTTATGCTTTTGCTTGATGCTAACTGCCATCTAGGGGGGCTGGTTGGTGGGTGGGTGGTTGAGGGGGGTCTATGGTTGGGTTGTGAAATATTTGTGTTGTGATTACTCTGCCAAAGCTTTGGGACAAAAGACCAATAAATAATTGATCACAAAAATCTACATTGCTTAGAACAAAAACATAACATAACAAGTAACAGAAAAGTAATTTTTCTTATTTCTAGGCTTTGATTCATGGAATGATGCTTCATTTTCAGCTTATTTCTATTGATGAAAATCATTCTGCTATGGTTAGCCCAAATGAAAAAATAAGTAATACCCAAAATAGAGAATATGGTCTATTTGGACGCTGTAGAGAAAGACCGAAAGCCCAAGTATATTCCTTTTTTTTTTTTTTTTTTTTTTTGTTATTTTGGAAATGGGGACAAGTCAACCTCTACTCAAGAATACTAGTTTATAGGACACTACGGGGTAATCACAGAAACAAACCCTCTTTGTGGTTTCTGATTAATTTTCCCATCTATATTTAGGTATAAAACAGTGTTTCTAAAATGGTCTATGATGTCAAAACAAATAAATGAAATATATTTGTACATATAAAATCATACATTGGAGGAGCCGTAGACAATCAGCCTCTGTGTAATAGAGAAACTGACATAAGCCAGGTCTGTCCATAGGCGATAGCAGCATCTATTATGTACACACATTACATACAAACTGAATTTGCATAAACATGATTAGGGAATTATAGGGGTTAGGTGTTAGTGCTGCTCGGAGGCGGAGGTCGAGTTGAAAGGAGATGCATTATGGGAATTCAAACAATAATTTTTGAGGTGTTTCTGGAAAGATAGCGTGCTTTTGATGCACACAGAGCAATCTAATAGAGTGGGTGACATGCAGAAGGTTGGGATCAGAATTCCAGTCTGCACAGCTGTAATTGCCTCTACATGTGTTGAGTGAATTGCCCTCCACCCTTGGGATTAGATAAATTGCTGGTGTGCACACAAAGGTTCTCCAAGGCAAACGGTTGCCTATGGAAAACAATCTCAACACTACTTCCCACTCTGAGCATTTAACAACACCAGATTGATTTTGCTCCACAAACATTCCCCAACAATTTACAACTTCAAACTGCATCGCAACCTCCTCGCAGTGGGATGCGTAATCATTCTTCATGTCCAGAGCTCAGTCAACCCGCGTCTCACTCATTGAAACGTACAGGAGCAGGGCCGGCAGCAGGGCAAACTTGGCACCAGAGTTGTCGCTGTACACTGATTCCAGATTGGGTCTTGAGGGGTTATGGGGGTGTGGATGGTTGGGTGGAGGTGGGAGTGGTGGGGGTACAGTTGGCAGGGTTCTTCACACACTTATGGCCAGGCCTGGGGGTATATGTGTGTGTGCATGTGTGTGTTTCTGGCTCCGGGTGTGTGTTGGCAGGATGCGCGCTGGCACAACCCTTCGTCTGACACCACTACAGTTGGTCCCCTCTGGATATCTTTCATACCCCCCCCTGCTCTCCGGCTCTGCAGCCTGCCCCCCCTCCTCCCTCCCTCCCTCCTCCGGGGAGCAGGCCTTCTTCATCTTTCTCTTTTTCCCCAACTTCTTTTTTTTCCTACTTCTCCACTGTCCATTTTTATCCCATTTCACATCATCTCTAAAACTTATTCTACATTCATGAGTTTTAAAGGCCACTCCTTGTATTTTGAATCTAAAGATGTCACTATCTAATATTTTGTGTGGTTACCGTTGGCATTTAAATTTTGAAAAAAAAATCCATCCTGAATGTATAACTGAGAGATAGAATAATGAAACACTGTCTGCACAGAAAATAAAACTTCATTGCAGGTTTTACAGGCTATTTGTGGGCAGCTATGGTAAGAGAGGAGCTGCAGTCCTTCTGGCAGTGGATGTCAATATATGAGATGTTATAAAAGAAAAGTAATAACTGCTTGGAGTAACAACAGATCATATATCTGCCTCACTATAATAACCAGATTGTAACAGACCAGTCCTGTCTGTCTCTGTCTGTTTAGCAGCTGTGAACTTTAGAAATGTTCCATGAGGGCAAATTTTGAAGAGATGGAAATTATAAACAAAGATTTCCACATCAAGAAAAGGCTGATCTATTCAGGAAAAAAAATAGAATTTCAAGTTCTTAATTATTTCTCTAGGACTTTCCTTTTTGAATGAAGGTCCAGTTAATTGCATACGTAGTGGTTGTGCCACCCATGTCATTCATCCATGTACAGCAGACTCTCATGTCCACTGTGTGACCTCCTCACTCATGGTAACAAGGTATGGTAAGGAATTAAGTTCAGTATCCAGTTCCAGAAATACCACATGAAACAGTAAAGATAACAAGATCGTCTCTTGTTGTGTGGATGAACTCAAAAAGGTTGTTTCACATTACTTCTATTATTCTTGTTCTTAAAAAAGATTTACACTGTGTTGTATTTTGAACAAACATTTTTTTACTCCAATACTAGATATGTTTGTGTGAGGACACTAACTTAAACTTTACTGCTGATCTCAAGGATTCAATTAAGTTAAATTTACATCTCTCAAGACTTTTTTTTTTCTTTCAGGTATCAGTACAAAGCAAATACTGACCATAGTCCCTTGTATGGAGTCCTGCGGAAGGCCATTGATGCCAGCCACCAATACTTAAGGCAAAAAATAAAATCTTAAGATTAGACAGTGTGCTTTAATTTTGCACCTTTGGATAAAACCAGGATGAGTTTAACTGTTTTTATTTTACTCTTAAGTTAAAAATTCTTAATCTCTCAGAGGTGTTGGTCTTATTTGAGTGATGTATGAATGGTAATAGTAAGTTCTCTTCAGTTTTGGACCCTAGTATTTAGCATAAGGAACTTAAAGAGGCCCCTGTTTTCAAAACACAGTGGATTGGAGGTTTTGGATTTATCTCCCCTAGGATGCCAGGTGTTCACTTTGTTCCTGTGTTTGTGTGTGTGTGTGTGTGTGTGTTGTGTTGTTAGGACATAATGACAGAAAACTTTTATTTCAGGCACCAAACATCACATCTGTGCACAAGTGGACTGAAAATGCACCGTGAAGACACATTCTTCCCTTTTGGCGTGTTCCTTCCAGAATTACTCCACTGCCCCACCCCTTGTGCACTCACTTACCCCCTGCCCCTCCTTTCCTCAGAGGTCCCCCACCCCTGTCCCCTCCCTCCATGTCTCTCTGTGGCAGATGGGCACTGTGTGTGACAGCAGGGTCATTGGGTCACAGCCACATGGGGTAGGGCTCCTCTTTTGTGTGTTCATCTGTGTGTGTGTGTGTGTGTGTGTGTGTAATTTGACCTTTAACAGGCACACGTTTTTGTGTAATAATTTCATCTGTATGAGTGTGTGCTAGTTTGCAAGTTTAGTTCTTGGTACTATTTTGTTTTTTAATGTTTGTCTTTACACATGATGCAGCTACCGTGCGCGTGTGTGTGTGTGTTGTGTATGTGTGTGTGTCAAAGGGTATCCAGCGCAGCCATGTTCCAGGTAAATAAGGGAAATGGTTTGTATCCTCAAAATGGATTGTTACCTCAAAAATACCCATTTTTGGCTTACCACAGACTCTAAAACACCACACACACACACACACACACACACACACACACTCACTCACTCCCATGCAGACCCACACACACAGTCCCCTGCCGTGCCTCAAGTCTCAGACATGATATGCGTGACTGTGTCAGTGTGGCACAGTCACGCATGTTTTCATGAGAGTCTGAGCATGTATGTGTCCGTGTGTGTGTGTGTGTGTGTGTGTGTGTGTGTGTGTGTGTGTGTGTGTGTGTGTTTTGGTAGGGTGGTTAAAAGAGACACAGACTGCATGGATGAGAGTATTTATATGCATGAGTGTATGTGACAGTGTGTGTGAGTGGTTTTGTGTGTGTATGTGTGTGTGTGTGCGTGTGTGTGTGTGTGTGCCATTGTGTGTGAGACAGAAGCCTGAGGGCATGCTCATCAGCAGAGAGACATAGATTTGCATAATGAAATTCCCTCTATCGCACCGCCGCAGAGGACAAAATAAAACAAGACCCTTAACAAACCCTTTAAAGACCTAGGTGAACACAACCAAAGTACACAATCACACACACACACACACGCTTATCCTTTAGACCTTTGTACCTTAAGCCTCACTGGAGCCTTCGAAAGTTTATTCCTTAAGGTACTGGAGCTCTTGTGAGTGTATGTGCGTGTGTGTGTGTGACAAAAACAACAAAAATAAAGTATTGTTTTTCTGCTATTGTTGTATCCTGTTCAGAACTGTGTGTGAGGAGCTGGGTGTGTGAGTGTGTGTGGGATTCATTCAAAGTTTGGACCAATACATGAGAAGCACGTTCAACTTTTCCAAAATCTTCTCAACACTGTTGTCAGGTTAGCTGTTGCAACTTTACAAGCAAACAAAGTTTAGCATTAGTGATCATCCACATGATACATGCTGCTTGGCTACAGAAGGAAGTCTGCAGATTAAGTTCACAAATAGAACCATTTTTTTATATGCACTGTTATTCTGTCATTTTAATGATCTGAAACAACCACATACTGATAAAGCACCACGTGTACTCAGTTACATTTGGCTCTATGTGTTATTCTTCACTTCTGATAACTAAGGTCCACCTCAACTTTGTCTGTCAGGTTCCTCGTTTTGCTCAAAGTTAGTGAAACCTCACTAAGCTACCTGACTGCAGGCGCTACCTCAAGCAGACGCCCGTTGCACCAGCTCTCTTCTTCTTCCTTCTCCTCCTTTTTCAGCTGTTTTCCTCTCTTTATGGTGACTTTTTATGTCTGATATGTTGATCATGAACACCAAACTGGTTACATTTGCTGTGGTGTTCTTACTATTTCTGTTCCCATGTATGTCCATGTATACAGGCTAACACTTAAGATCAGCTGTTAGCAGCTTTAAGCATGTAGATGTTAGCTGGTGCTAGACCTGATGTTCCCATGAAGCATTTGTACTTAGTTACATTACAACACTGATCTAAGCTGACTTTGTTCACTTTCCTAAAGGAGGTAATGTCGCACATCTATTTTATGGACAGATGCATCGGTGAGTAGGTATCCAGCAATGATTTAGAATGTTAACACCCGCATAATGTCAAAACTTGCAAACAATAAATCTTAGTTTATTAACAGCGATTTCGGTACAGGCAAACAGTTACAGTGAGAGGCTTTTTCGATCCATACCCTTCAAACACTGGCTCCAAAAGGACTCAATGATGAACTCAAATGCAGTATTTTCTATGAACTTGTGTTGGACCTTATTACATTACAACCCTCATGTGTGTAGTTTAAAAAAAAAAAAAAAAATCTTTCAAAATATAAAAAAACAATTTTTGTTCCAGAGGCGCTAGTGTCCCCATCTTTCGACTGCACCAAAATGAAATAAGCTCAACAAATAGGTTCATTTCTGCAAATCAGTGACCTGTTCTTTGTGCCTTTTCTTATGTAGGTAAGTCTTGTGTTTGTTCTGATTCCTGAAATTCTTTTGGGGTCAGTTTCTCTTCCAGCAGGATGAAAAACCAAACTTAAAACTCGCCCTGACAATTCAGGTCTGAGGACTCACTAGCTTTAATGTGATTGACAGATTATTTTAAAAAAAATTTTGGGACTTGATCTCCTTATACAGCTCTGGAAAAAAATTAAGAGACCGCTGAAAATGTTTCAGTTTCTCTGATTTTGCTATTTATAGGCATTGTTTGAGTAAGACAAACAATTTTGTTTTATTATATAACCTACTGACAACATTACCCGCAAATCCCAGATATTGTCATTTACAGCATTTATTTGCAGAAAATGAAAAATGTTCAAAAAAACAAAAAAAGCCAACTGGTTTCAGACTTCAAAAAACAAGTTCATATTCAATTTTAAAGAACACATTACTAATGTTTAACTTTGTAAGTATTCAGAAATCAATATTTGGCAGAATAACCCAGATTTGCAATAACATCTCTCATGTGTCTTGGCTTGTTCTCCACCAGTCTTTCACAGAGGAGAGTGTTGACCACAGCAATGGTTTTTATACTTTTCCTCATTAATTATGATTTGTTTCAGGTGATGACCTCATCAGGTAACAACAGGTGTGCTTGTGTTGGAATTCAACAGACACTGCAATGGAATGACTGTCATATATGTAGAGATGCTGATTTCTGGAAATTTGCAGTGATCTCATAATTTTTTCCAGAGCTGTATTTTTTTTTCTGTCAGGTAGCGAATGTCTGTTATTCTTTCTCGTTCTTGTTTTTGTAATTTCCTTGTCCTATGAGTGATCGCTGACGTCATGATGAGAAGTGTCTGCAGGTGTGAGGCTATACCTTCTATATAACATGTCCTGAAGTTCCTTTTAAAAAACTGTTTGCCTCTCGTTAATAAACTAAGGTTGTTTGCAAATTTTGACAGTGTGCGGGTGTTTACATTCAAAATCTTTATTCCCTTTACTACTCCTGTTTTTATGACGCATCATAGCAAAGACAACAGCATCCAAACACCACAAATGAGAGGTCGAAGTACCGTATCTTGACATTTTACGTTCTGACAAGAGAGAGTAATAGAGTGGGACATCACAACGAGATTCTCAAACAAACAAAAAAACAATCTCATCTCCATGACCCAGCGCTTCAGTCGGAGAATTTGTTCCCACTGAACCTGATGTGAGCGGCACAGTCAGGCCTGTGTGTGCTTTTTTGCTACTATCAGTGTATCTGTCAGGCAAGATGATAAAGGCAACCTGGGACCTTCGCATGTGCACGCTTGGCAGACAGGAAATCTCCCATCACCACTGTTCTCTGCCTGAATGTAATGTGCTACACGCTTCAAATACAGACAGAGCAAGGGGGAGAAGCTGGTCGATAGATGGGGGGTGGGGGGAGCTGAGGGCACAGAAGGAGGCTGAGAGAGGGAGGAGAGAGAGAAGGAGCTGAAGAAATCACTTGTTTTGGACAAGCATCATTTTTCCTGCCTAAGACACTGGCAGCTGTTGCGTGTAATGGTGAGGGGGGAGGAGAAAGAGGAGGAGGAGAATGGGGGAGAAGGGAATGCCGTGAAAGCATTGGGGAGGAAAAGCATCCTTTAGTTATTATGAAGTAAACCTAAAGGGAGACGGAGCATGTGTGTGCGTGTGTGTGTGTGTGTGGTGAAGGCGTTGGGGGGGGGGGGTTGTCGGATCTATACAGAGACCACCTGTTCAGTCAGAGGAAAAAAACAAAAACATAGATTGAGCATGTCTGCAAACAAGGGTAGAGGCAGTGGAGGATTTCACAGGTCTTAAGGATGTTATTCCTGTCTGCTGCGACACTATAGACAGCTTTTTAACTACCGCTGGCAGCGCGCTCTGTCAATGAGGCCCCTTTACACTAATTCTTCTGGCAGTTTGCAGCTACTGAAACACACATTTTTCAAAACACTCCTCACAATGTGCCGTGAAAGAGTGGAAAAGTGCTGTAGCAGACGTTAAACTGTGACAGAAACTTTTGCATTGATGTAAGGAGGTAAAATGAGGTGATAATTGTTCCATAAACATTGATGTGTCCTTTATTTTAAGTGTTTTAATCAAGAAAATGAGGCTGCTGTATTCCCTTTCTACCTGTATATATGAGTGTATTAAAACAAACTTTACTCTGCCACTTCATGTAGTACATGCTGCCTACTACCTACAACTTTCACATGTAGTGTGTAGTATGACTGTTTTGTCTCCACTCCGGATTTCTATTTTGGAAAGTGGAGCTCTCTTTTTTTTCCTAATGTTTAACTTCATCATAAATATAGACAATAAACCAGAAGTACATTTGACATTTCAGTCATTAATTCACTATATCAGTCAGAGGTGAAGTTACAGGGACAAGAAAAAATAGATAAATCAAATTAGAAGTTAATAAAATACACATGGAAAAATAAATGAATGAAATTTAGCATAGGAAGGGAATAGTAGTCGTAAATGTTTTTGAGTGTTTGTTTTTTTTCATTGTTTTCAGTGGCTTAAGGAATATGTCAAACTTATTCAGGGAGAGATTTCAGGGTCTCTTTTTATGAATTTTGTAAAGGTACAGAAGTTTAATTCAGCAAAATCACCATATTTTATTTCTAATCTTACACAAAATTTTTTCGCATCTTGAAAATAAATCTAGGATCAACTGACTTTTTTTTCACAGCTGATGGAAAAACTGCGTCCGTATGACCAACATAGGCTGTCAGTTGGAAAAAAAAGTGAATAAGTGATTTATACAGGCTTTTATGAATTTGGTTGCAGTGAACACCTGTTTTATATGAAGCGAGCAGAATTACAGGTGTTTCTTCCGTGTCACTTCACTTCTATCTCACAGACTGTCTAACATTTTTTGTTGTCGTATTGTGCTGCAGTAGGTGTCAGTGATTCACTGATGCTTGAGTGCCCCTGTATGGACAAACAGCCTTAGCTCTGTGCATTGTGGGAAACAGTATGCCAGGTAGACTGGTCCTTTGCACTCTGAAAAATTTTCCCGGATCATTCGAAACATCTGGGAACTTGTAGTTTACTGCAGATCTCACAAGTTTTCACATACTGACTACTACAAACTGAATTTCAGCCAAAGTAGTAGACAGTTGCTGTAGTTCATATATTTCATCTTTCCATGCCACAAGTACGCTGTGAGGAAGTCGACTTTCACATCACTGTACTGGGTCCAAAAGACCGAAGTCACTGATTCTAGCCTCCACAATGAAAGTTACCATCTTCTTTTGCTTGTGACTCATACATCTATCACCTGTCTGTGCAGCTGAAAGAAAGTTAAACTTTCACTTCCAGAGAACTTCTGGGTCCAGTTTCTTGCCCCCAGTGCACTTAAAGTCATACACCCAACAAGCGCATTAAAAAACAATAATCAGACCAGTACAAACCTGACAACACTCCAGATTTTTAACCCATTCTCCCACTGTACTCCTGATTTATTATGTTGATTCTATGGATGATTGCTATTGTCTGTTCTACCGATATCAGAATATTGTCCACGCTTAAAATCTGATATTGATACACTTTAAAATGTAATAGTAAATCTTACCTAAAAAAAAAGTGACCTTAACTTATTTTAGCTTACTCTCTTCACTTAAACTTAGTAAAGAAAACTTTCTTCTGAAGCAAGTAAACAGACTTGTCAGCAGCAAGTGACCTATACTTGAAAGTATGAGTTGCATCTGCAAAACCTGGTGAAACTCTGCAGCTTTTGGCAGCATTCAGCATCTCTCATTAATACACGTGCAGTTGCCTATTGATGCCATGTTTTAAAGGGACCATGTTATCCTCCATTTCAGCAGCTTCATATAGGTCTCAGAAGTCCCTGAAGAGTCAATTTGAATTTTGCTGTCTAAAAACTTTTTTTTTTTCCTGGACTTCAACCAGCCTGAAACTGATTGCCTTAAAATTTCCAAGTGAAGTAGATCATTACTTTTTAAATTTTTAAAGCTAAAGAACTATGTTCCAACAACTCATGTCATGGCATGAACTTAATTCCTTACCAAACCTTGTAACTGTGAGCGAGGAGGGCACACAGTGGACATGAGACCCTACTGTACATGGGTGAACCACGCAGGTGTCACAAGCTGCCTTTGCTCTGTGGTGTAGACTAGCTGTCTATGCTCCACGGTGTAGACCATCACCCCCTGCTCGCATTCCTCCATAATGTACAGTCATACACCGTGATTCAACATGTAGTACATGACTGGCAGCTTTGGTGGGCAAATGAAAATGCCTGTTCAAATTAGAGGCTAATGCAAAACATTCACTGGAATTTTCATCAAGATTTCTACAAAGAAAATACCATTATTTGTTGATGTCCTTGACATTCAGTCTATGCTGTAGACATCTGGGGAGCTTAGACAGCCAGTTTATACCAGAGCAAAGACAGCCTGTGTAATCCATGTGATATATCCATGTACAGCAGGCTCTCATATCCACTGCCTAACCCTCCTCACTCATGGTCAACCTGAGTAATGATTTTGCATTGACCACATTCAATTTTACTGCCATGACATGAGTTGTCGGAACTTAGTTCTTTTCAGCTTTAATGACAAAACTTATCTCCTATTGTGGATTTAACACATTGTACCTTCTTTATGGTGATGCCCCACGGGATGCATACACAAATGCAACGTGGCTTTTCAAATGTACACAGTACAAAATAAGAGAACAACTTCAACTTAAGTTATGGGAAAAAAGTACCAAAATGACACTGCCATATTTATCAATTTTGAGAGTTTTCAGAGGGAAACATTTTGCCTCAAACACTACAAAAAATATCAGAATGAGGACAAGGCATATCTTCAGTAAACAAACAGACAAGTGAACAAACAGTTCTCTTTTATTCCAAGTTCAATGAATGAGTAACACACAATAACTTGGCAAATAGTACAGTCATTCAGTTATAAACTAGGCTCAGCCTGTCCTGTTCTTTTGTATGAGTGACGAAATACTGCAAATAAAAATAAGGTAGATAATAATGCCTAAAATGAGGTACAAAACTATTAGAAGCTATTACTATTACTAGAAACTATTAATGAAGCTACAAGAAGACTGATGCTGATTGGTATTCCTTATACTTCATGTCCTCATGTATCAGAAGTAGAGTTTTCTGTATAAAAACAAGCATATCAGCATTGTCACAATGTATGCAATTTGTCCTCCTATCAGTGACATGGGCAACAGTGCTGAACAGCTGTAGGTCAATGTGCTGCATTCATGCAGGCTTGGAAATGCTGAAGCCTAAAGAACAGACATCAGTAATCAAAAGCCTGATAATTCCTTATATTATATTTTGAGCCAATATAGTCAGATAATATCAGCCAGACGATATTATTAAGCATTGAGTTGATACTATTTGAAGGTTTGTGTAGGATAAGTGTCGTCAGACCTGGCAACTTTGCTGTGACAAGAAAACACAAATCACTTCCATGTGACCTCAATGGAGCAGGTCTCTGCTCAGCATCACTCTATCAAGGTTACTGTCAAAGATGTCTGAATCAGGTCCAAAAAAGAAGACACGCCCCTTAATTCAATCCAATGTGGTGCGAGTCATTACCTTTTCTTGCTGTAAGCCATGTAGATATTAAACACACGTTCTGTAAGGTTTTGTAGGTCAGATTCCACAGAGAACACTGATGTAAAAATGATGTTAGCAGGCAGGTTAACTGTACAAAGCACAGATATAATATTGAGGTATGAGGAGGAGGATGAGGCACTCTGATTCAGGGTTTTCTACTTGAAGTTTGACTTAAGATCTGTAAAACTGAACACAAAGAATCATATTCAGCACGGACAGCATGTTATATAATGCAGAAAACACTGCACTAGCTTGATGCTAACATACATAGGAAATTGCATGAATGTGCTTGAGGTTAGCACACATTAATATAGCTTTGGTTTTAAAACAGAATTTCACCTTTCATCACAGAAACATATCACAACCACTTTTCTGGAAAACATTCAAAAATGTGAAAATACTAACAGGTACATGTTCCAAACAGGAAGCGCAGACTCATGGCTGAATCCAGCACAACTACGGCAAGCTCAAGGTTCCAAACAACTCAAAGCATTGTTAGGTGGCCTGCTTCAGTCAGTAAGATACAACAAAACAATAGAACACTGTCACAAGATGTGAGATTTTTATTTACATTTATTTATCTATTTATGTATAGCCAGAGATACTCAGATCTGGTGACCAATATCATATTGATTTACTTATAGACTTTATTAAATGTTGTTGATATGGAAGACCTGCAAATCTACTTTTTGTACACAGAAAATTCACAGGAGAAATTGATGAAGGAATCAAAGAATAAGATTGATAAGCAGAAATGAAGAGGGTATTGGGATCAATAAAACCTTACCAATGCACATCCTATTGCCTTCTGATGCCAAAAATGTCAGCGCAATCAGTGGCAAATAGAAAGTCCTCACAGCCTTTGAGTTTTTTATGTATTTTATATACATGTAACTAACATCAGAGAATTTCTTTGTAACATTTTACAATAAGGGTGCTTTAATAAATGTTAGTTAATGTGTCATTACGCATTAATGAACAGCTTAATAATGCATTAATACTCACTATAATGTCTTACCTTACACTAACTAACATATAACCCACTCCCAATGTTTTCCTTACTTTGTCTTTGTAACTTTGTTGTTTTAATTGTGAATTTCTGCTTTTGCTTTTGCTGTCAAGTGTCCTTGAGTGTTAAGAAAGGCGCTTTTAAATAAAATGTATTATTATATAAGTAAATGCATTAATATGCATTATTAATTGATATATTAGTAAAACCTAATAATTCCTCTTTTAACAATTTACTAATGGTGTTATTTTGAAAAAAAAAAGTTTACTAACAGCTACCTAATACATCCACTAATCATTCCCTAATGGTGTATATATTACCTGGATGGGCACTGATAAACAATCATTAATTAACAATGATTAATGTATAAATAAGGATAACTTTTTTTTAAAATTTTTTTTCAAATATGCAAATTATACAGGGCTTCCTGATAACGACTAAACATTTTTGACAATGTGATATGTAAATGAAAATTTGAAGAAGCCAAATAATATTTAAACATATTATTAAGTAAAAGAATGAAAGAAATGACTCATTGGAAAAGGAGTGAGTAGAGGCATAGTTTATTAACCCTCACCCCTTTGACTCAATATAAATATCATCTATACATAATTACATACATGCATACATACATATACCCATACATACACACATATATGTAACTTTTATTTGTACTTAATAATGTATAAATAGACTCTGCACTATAGGCATTAATTAACTACTTATTAATGCATTAACTAGTATGTTAGTTAAAGCTAGGTAAGAATTATAATGATTGTTATATAACATTAACATATATTGAACTGTTTATTACTGCTTAATAATGCATTAAGTAATGTTTATTTTGGGACCCTTGTTGTAAAGTGTTACCGTTGCTTTGTAACACCATTTAGGAGTCACTCATCCATTATCCATCCAAACCTGATTTCCAACTCTGGGTCTTTGTGGTCTTTACGGTCTTTCCTGTTCCTGACGCAGCATGCCTACTTGGTATGATTTCAACAAGCCTACACATGTTTAAACCTGACCATGATTTTCTAATTTGGGTGAACAAAACCAAATGGAAAACTGTAAGTGCAGGTGTGAATGTACCTGATGTGATCCTTGAACCAAGAGGCTTTGAGAGCCACTCAAGGCTTCATGGACTCAGCCACACTGAGGAATCCTATATCTCTGCTCCTGGTTTCTACTGTTGTATCACTTAAAGCAGGTGAGAGCATGTATTATACATCAGAGATGGGTTTTCACCGAATAAAAGAGGATAGAGCATGTCCCTATCCCCTCCACGATCCTATAATCCATAATCCTTTTGTCCCTGTATAGAGACAAAGGATTACAGCACAGGACCTAAGTGTGTATGTGTGTATGCTATAGCCATGCAGCCTGCTAATCTTTGAGATCATTTTTGAGTCAGCAGATGAAAATGAAACAGGTGTTTGCATGCATGTACTGTATCTACAGAGAGACATGAGATCCTATCAAGACAATCTGATCAGTCATGTGACCCTCTTCATGCTGGGTATAAACGGAGACTGGAGTGTTCTCAGCACAAAATGAAGACATCTGAGGTCTTTGGAAAATAGAGTTACATCTTAGAAAAGATATTCCACTCTCATACGAAAAACTCTTATTATATTTTCATTTTGTGTAATTCAAGCCTGGGACAATGGTTTGTGACTCAATTAATTGCATGATACATTTTGCCGGCCTCGACAGATTGCCATGTGTATGCGTGTTTGTTTTCCTTGTCTATCGCCTCCAAACAGGTTGGGTGATAAGAGGGTTCACTCTGCATCGGTCTCAGCACCTGGGTGTGTTTGTTCCTTAGTGGAATGAATGAAGTGAACCCTCTCATCAGTCAGTGCATGTACATGCACTCAGCGGTCCGACTTAAGACGCATTTATGTTCAACGTTAAATACAGATACGAACGGGGCCTTCTGTCCATACTTAGCTTTCATATCGTCTGTATCTCTGCACGTTTCCCCTATAGCTTATGGATATGGACCAACCTGAGCAGTACTGCCACAAACAATGGGGCAGTGTTGGTGTTACTGGTTGATTCGTAGCTCTAGTGAGACATGAAGAAGAAATAACAGTGGTGAGACTTTTTGAAGAAAAACGTGATGTTTTTAACAGCCTCAACGACCACAGCCTTCTACAACAATAACGGGGTTTACATGGAGCCTTATATTTCCACATGGACATGGTTGAGAAGCCCAAACCAAATAAAAACGATTCATATAAACACTTCAATCAGAATAAATTTCTGAATGAAATTTCATTCGGTTGCACAGGGGTAGAATATTCCTTTTCCCAAACCGATCCAAAGGACAGTTTCGTCATGGGAACGGTGGAACCGAATGGTATCAGGCTGCGTTTTGTCTGCACATGCTCTGTTTTGACGTGAACTTGCAGTGACGTTTACTCCGCTTGAAACTGTGGCAGCTTCCTCCACCTCTTCAGTGTATTCAGTAGGTGTGTGTTACTAACAAGCTGTTGCTTTAATAAAAGTGTAAAAAAAATCGCAACTGCTGCGCAAACAGACGATAGACCTCCATCTTTTTAAACTCATGATTGATCTGTGTGTCACGTGTTTGTAAGACGTCTGTTTCATTTAAATGTTGTGGCACATGTCAACACCAGATCGGAATAGATCACGTCACACGTAAATAGTCGACCTGACATCTTCAATTGGAATGAAAAAAAGTCTGCATGTAAATGTGGCTACTGACTCCATTTTCGTCTTTTGTCGCAGAGGAACAAGTGCACACACATTCTGCAATGGATAGGTGTTATTGTTATCATTCATTCATTCATTCAGACAATTTAGCGTTCTTTAAACACTAAACTCAAAATGTTAGCAGTGTAGAAAAACTTCTTTGTTCTGAAGTCAATTGGCAGAAACAATACTACACTATGGAGTCAACTTCTATCTAGTTCTGACTGTTACTGTTAGAGCAACCGGTGTTCTGGAGTTAAAGGTGACCGTGTTCAGTTGAGTCAGCAGTTAACAAGGTCACACTTTACACTGAAACACCAGTGACCTCTGCGTCTGACTTGTCAAATATGTTTTCTTTATCATTCTCAGTTCACCAGGTTTGACTGTAAATAAGTAACATTTAACTGCTGATAATCTTGATCCAGTTTTTACTTATTGTATTTCATGAAGAAGTTAGTTTCAGGTTGAGGTCATGACCAAATATGGAGAGTGAATAACAGAAGATAGAAGGAGAAGATGTACAGTTGTTTTGCACCTTCTCATTTAGTGTATTGTCTTTATTTTCATGACTATTATATCGTGACGAAGCAATGATGTCCACTCTTTTTTCTTTAGTTAGCTGATTGGTTCTTGCCATAATATGAATTTTAACAGTTGTCCAATAGGGCTGTTGGCTGTGTATTAACCTGACTTCTGCACAACACAACTGATGGTCCCAACCCAATTGATAAAGTCAGAAATTCCACTAATTAACCCTGATAAGACACAGCTGTGAGGTGAAAACCATTTCAGGTGACGACCTCTTGAAGAATGACAAAAGTATACAAAGCAGTAATCAGAGTAAAGGGTGGTTATTTTGAAGAAACTAGAATATAAAACATGTTTTCAGTTATTTCACCTTTTTTTTGTTAAGTACATAACTCCACACGTGTTCATTCATTGTTTTGATGCCTTCAGTGAGAATCTACAATGTAAATAGTCATGAAAATAAAGAAAACACATTGAATGGGAAGGTGTGTCCAAACAGACTACAGATTTACATACATAATGGTAAAGTCACACATGCAGAAAAGAGAATCAGACCTTTGGCCAAAAACATCTCACACTGCTTTGATAGGTGGCGCTGTGTCCTTTGTTTCATTAGCAAAGCTGTGTGTGCATCGAACTCGTCCCTGTTCACCTGAAGAGGAAACAACATTCTAACAACGATGGCTGCAGATGTGGCTCTTTCTCTTCTTACATATGTATGTGACATGCTGTTTGTTTGTTGTGTTTGAGCACAGTGACCCTGTTCATCATGGTCACCTACTTCCTCTTCCAGATGAAATTTGCTCGCCCTGAACGCTGGGGTGTACCAAGACCTTGATGATGTTCATTTTTTTCTTGATTCATAAAATACAGAATATGTTCTTTTTCATTCAAGTCTAGTTGTCTGATAAAAAAAAGAACATTTTCTGCTTACCAAGACCTGCTCAGTCCTGCTGAATCCAACAGTTAACAGATCTAGACCTGTTAATGTTAATACAATTCTATGAACAGGTCTAGATCAAGACGAGATAAGAAGTCTTATCTCATCTTAACCCACCATGAGTAAAGACCTCAACAAGCTAAAAAGCAAATTACAATGCAACCAAACTTGTAGTCTGATCTCTTTAGCTGAATGTAACTTAGTAGAAATTTGGAGGTAAAAAGATGATTGCAAAGCCAAATACTACAACCTCAGTGTGGGAATATAATTCGGCTTCAAACCGAATCAGAAAGGTGAGCCCATTTGAAAGTGGTGGTGACAAAACAAATTTGTATCTCACCTAAAACATAACCACCTGACCCAGTTTAGTTTTTCAGGCTGGAGAAAAAAAACTGAACCTCTAGATTCAGAGACTTCATCCCAACAGTGAACACTCACTCTGATGGACACATTCAATACAAACAGAACTGCACAAAGATGATGAGCACTTTTTACTGAAGAGAATATTTTTCTTGTTGTTGAGTCCTGATAAGCCAATTTATTCATTGTTTTTCTTTTGTGTGGTTTTATATTTCAGTTTTTATTTTTCTTAACAGAGGAAGGGTCTTTTTTTCATCGTTTTTGGTTGGGATTTCTATTCAAGTGCAACTTCTTGCCAACAGAAACTGAGAGCCAATTTTTCTTTTGTAGGTTTTGTTTGTTTTATTTGTTCAGAATAATTCAAAGTTCTTGACATTCTAAATACAATGGTACAAATTTCCCACTGTTGTCACAAAATTCTCTGTTGCAGGGGGCGTCCTTCATGACTGAGGGCCCTGCTCTGTGCTAATGACTGAGGTTTTCAACAAGACAAAGCTGCAGTTCACAATGTCAACCTGACAAAGGACTTCCCCTTCTTCTTCTTCTTCTTCTTCTTCTTCTTCTTCTTCTTCTTCTTCTTCTTCTTCTTTTACTCCCAGAGGAATAATCTCACTCTTTTGGAGCATCCTGCCTGTTCCCCTGATCTAACTAACCTCTTGGAAACATTCACATCAAACATGAACAAATTCAATTTTGAAGTGATCAACAAAAACAGTGGAGCTCCTCATTACTGAGTCCTTTTTCAAACTTTGATTTCTATTTTAGGGTTTGTTTTTTTTTTTGTTGTTTTTGAGCTGTGAGTTGATGAATGGACTAATTACCTTTAGTTGTTGTTTTTAATAAACTGAGTACTCACTTTTTTGTCTTACTCCCATTTCTTCTTTTTGCATTTTGAAACTCTACGTAAAACCTTTTTCTAAAATCCAAGTTGTTTTTATACTTAAGCATCTAAATTACAATTGTGCCCAAAAGTTTACACCCCCCAGCAGAATTTTCTGATTTTTTGGCCTTTTCTCAGAAAATATGAATGATAACACAAAATCTTTTCTGTCACTCATGGTTAGAGGTGAAGACATTTATTAAATAAATAAATATTTTACTCTTTTTAAATCATAATGACAACAGAAACTTAAAAAATGACCCTGTTTAGAAGTTTACACAACTCTGGTGGTTTTGTCCTGATAAATGCACAAAAGTGAACACAAATGTGTTTGAATGTCTACTAAAGGTAACCATCCTCACCTGTGATCTATTTGCTTGTAATCAGTGCATGTGTATAAAAAAATGAACAGGGTCATTTTTTAAGTTTTTGTTGTCATTATGATTTAAAAAGAGTAAACACAGTTGTTTGTTAGTAAATGTCTTCACCCAACCTCTAACCATGAGTGACAGAAAGGTTTTTGTGTTACCATTCATATTTTCTGAGAAAAGACCAAAAAAACAGAAAATTCTGCTGTAAACTTTTAGGCACAACTGTATGCGTTCATCGTTTTGCATAATCTTCTCTGCATAAAAGCTCATAATTCTCTTGCGTTTACATGTTCTTGCATGTTTTTTCTGAAGTGTGTTGCTCTTTAGAATAATGTAAGGATTGTGTGTTTTATGTTAAAGTATGCATAAGTGCTTTGTGGAGGTATAAGTGTGACTAATGCGTATGTGTTGGTGCATAATGTTCAGTATGTATGAATGTGTTTAATGAAACCTGGCAGAGACATTAGTGAACGTGATGTTCACAGAACACGCGGGTAGTCCCATGGTGAATGAATCACTGTGCATATGATAAAGTAAGAGAAGGAGTTTTTTTTTTATCTTTCTGCTGATTTTAGAGATCCTGGAGAGTTTTTTGACCCATGGCCATCTCATCCCATCAACGCTGCCCCCACCCCACAGATAAAAACTCTGCCCAGCAGTCAAACTTGTTAACCTGCCCCACTTCACAAAACTCTTCTGCTGCTATTACCGACCACTTACCACACCTCACACACAAGCTTGAAAATCAATACCCCCTCCCCACCTCAGTTTGCTTTCAAAGCTAAACGTCCAATCATTGAACCCCCTTCTACACACACACACACACACACACACACACAAATACCAACTCACACACAACATTCAAAGTACTAGCAACACCCCCGCTCTCTTCCGCCCCTGCAACTGTTCAAACACTCACCCGCATCTTTGCAACAAAGCGCGATGAACACCTTTGTCTGCAGCCAGCTGCACGGTGTGTAGTCCAAAAACGTCTGTAGTTTGAACGCAGGGCACGCACACACGTCAACACACACTCACATAGATACACTTAATGAGGAGTTGGTGAATATAAAGTGCTAAACACACTGATGTCATTGGTACAGTGAGGAGAATGGCCCCTTTGGTATGCTGGACACACACACACACACACACAAGCGGGGGGACACACACATTCCACAAGCATAAAGGTCAAAGGGTGCAGCTGCCTCAATAAAGAGCAAGGGGAGGGAGAGAGGGTGAGAGATAGAGAGGGAGGCGGGTGACTCATTTACTTTCCTCCCTTTGGGCAGCGGGCAGAAAGAGAGTTAGAGCATCAGGGTTGGGGGGCATTTTGGGGGAATTGTGAGGATTTGAGGATGGAGGGGTGGCTGACTGGCTCTCTGGCTTGTTGTGCGGCGTTTGTAAAAGTGCTTGTTGTTGTTCCTCTTTCTCACACTCTGTTTGCTCTGTTTGGCTGAAGCAGATGTAAACACAAATAGTCGGTTACAGCGATTTGCCAGGAAGGATCCTTGGCCGTGTCCTCTTTGTATTTATGAAGACCAACATGCTGGAACTGTTGTTGGCCGATGGACAAACTCCTCAAACGCTGGGTGTGTTTTAGCGTGGGCCTGCTTTGTCAGGCTGTTTGCCCTCCTCGTGTGACATCAGTTCGTGTAATCTACCTGACTTATGGTAAAGATTTACAACTGTTACTTTATCCAGTTTGTTTTTATGTTCCTATTACCTCCAAGATACACTGTCTGGCAAAAAAAGTCTCCACCTGGATTTAACTAAGCAACTAACTGGCTTATTGACAAGTAGTGCAACTTCAATTTCATGAAGTTGGGACGTCATGTAAAACGTAAATACAAACAGAATACAATGATTTGCAAAACCTCTTCAACTTTTATTCAATTGAATACACAACAAAGACAAGATATTTAAATTTTCAAAATGATAAACTATATTGTTTTTATGCAAATATTTGCTAATTTTGAGTTTGATGCCTGCAACACGTTTCAGAAAAAGACTGTGAAAGTTGCTGAATGCTGAAAAAAACAGCCGTTTGGATCATTCCACAGGTGAACAGGTTGATTGGAAACAGGTGAGTGTCATGATTGTGTATAAAAGGAGCATCCTCAAAAGGCTCAGTCCTTCACAAGGCTAGGGCCAGGTTCACAACTTTGTCAACAACTGCGTGAGCAAATAGTCCAACAGCTTAAGAACACTGTTTCTGCAAAGAATTGATGGATTTCATCACCTGCAGTCCATAGTATCATCAAAAGATTCAGAGAATCTGGAGAAATCTCTGCACGTAAGCAGCAAGGCCCAAAACCAACCTTGAATGCCTGTGACCTTCGACCTCTCAGGCAGCGCTGCATTAAAAACCAACATTACTGTGAAAACGATATGAGCAGGTGGGCTCAGGAACACTTCAGAAAACCATTGTCAGTTAACACAGTTCATCACTACAAGTGACAGTTCAAACTCTACCATGCAAAGACATAGCGTGTATTTCCCCCTTCAACGTCAATGACAGCTTGAAGTCTTTTGTGGTCGTTGTGGATGAAGGTCTTCAGTATCTCAGATGGTAAAACTGACCATTCTTCTTGGCAAAAAGCCTCCAGTTCCTGTAAATTCTTGGTCTGTCTTGCATGAACTGCAGGTTTGAGATGATATTGATTGATGGTATTGAGGTCAGGAGACTGAGATGGCCACTCCAGAACCTTCACTTTTTATACTGTAGCCAATGGCAGGTCGACTTGGCCTTGTGTTTTGGTTCATGACCAAACTAAGACTTGAATCATACCTAAAGTTTGGTGACTTGACTGAACTGGCATTATTAAATGACTTTCCGAGTTCATCTTCAACCCAAAGTGGGTGAAATTCAGCAGAATTAAAGCAGAGTGCAAGCAAGATAAAAAAAAAAAAAAAGGTACGCCTACTGAAAGTATATCCAGGTAATTTGGCCTTTTGACTTTTTGCACCCTAGTGTCCAGACAGAGTGGTATTTTTGGAAAGTGCGTCATAAATCTAGAGCGTGAAACAATTTATGAAGACAGAGGGAACAAACTGTCTAATGGAGTGATGAAAAAGTCAAATGAAAGGGGGGAGGTGCTGTCATTAAATTGCTTCACTAATTGGTTTTTCTGCGTGATGTCATAAATTAGGTGTGATTTTGAAAAGTAAAGTTAGATTGTTACCGGAATGTTTTGTTCAATTACAAAGACAACAGAATAAAATTCCCCTAATTTTACAGAGGATAGTGATATAAATATTGTTGTTTTTTCACTTCAAACAGTTTGACATGACACTATAGAGAAAAGTCTGAGTGTACATAATAAAATTAATCATGGCTGGATTCCATTCAGTGGCTTTGGTCTCAAGGTTTTCACATTGTGCACGCTGACTCACTGCCGCTCTGTCGTGGCTTACTGGTGCGCTTGAACTGAACAGAACCATTCGAAATCTTGTTAGAAACACCTGTGTCCCTCTGAAAAAAAGTCAATGTCTCCGGTAAAAAGCAGACGTGGTCATGTGGAAGCAAATCTGTCACCGCTGAGAAAGTGAGATTCAGTGTGTGCTGCTGCCTTCTCACCTGCTTGTTGCACCGTTTGAAATAAGTGTTGTGCATAAAATTAAAATCTAAAAGGTTTGAAGGTTATAATGGTGAAGAGAACATTTAAATCTAAAGTTTGTTTTCAGGTTTAGATAGCTGTCAAAATGATCCAGTCTACATTTGGACAGAATGAAAAATAAAACCTTTTGCATCAACAGAATTTTTTTTGTCACATTTTTATTCCAATTCTTAAAAGTCCTGTGTAAACTTTATGAGTCTCTCTTTTATAGATATACTTTTTCAGGTTAACAATCCATTATGTTACCCTTTACTTACCCCATCAAGTAAAAAGGAATAGAAACATTCTTTAATAACCACAGTCTTTTTTCTTTCTTTCTTTCTTTCTTTTTTAAATAAACCTTTTAGTTTTTGAAATATTGACCCCTACCTAATGGCTGAAGTGTCACATAGTGGTTATCATATGAAATTTTATACAAATACCACAAATAGTAGGGGAAAGTCACATAAAATGCTCATTCTAACCAAATACATTTCTAATATAGACCAATGTTATTTCAACCAAGAAAAATATTTCACAAAACAAGGAAAAACTTCATTTATACATTTTCACCTTAAAAAAAGAAGTGCACTAACCAGTGATGGCAAGTAACAAAGTACAAATACTTTGTTACTATACTTAAGTAAAATTTTAAGGCGCTTTGTACTTTTAGAAGTATTTATTTTTCTGACAACTTCTGCCAGTTTTTTACCATAAAAACAAAAGGATTTTCTTTGCAATGTAGAATCATGACTTGTAACAAATGATGAGGACAAATAACTAGTGCCATTGATGTGAACAAATGATTTTGAGTAAAGGCTACTAATATGAACTCATTATGACTACTGCAAAAAATTATGGTTCTGTTTTTAAACAACTTAACCTCTTTAGTATCAGGTTGTGTAAAAGCTAAAGTGGTATAAGGCAACGGGTTTCCACGCAATTTTCTTGTAAAGTCAACTAATTCGGGTTAAGAGTGTAGGGTAATTCCTGGTGAAAGCGCTGAGTCTTATGCAAACCTCAACTCCACAAAGTGATGGTAGTCAAAAATCTCTGTCAAACCTCAGAAAACACGTACAGGTTAGGTCTATGAGCATGATTTGTGACACTACAGTTTAGAATCCAGGTTCATTTAGTGCTCAAAAGACAGTGTTCATACAACATTGATGAAACTGTTTCTAGCTTTGCAGTGAAGCGTGCGATAGAAATGCTTTTTACTTTTTCATAATACTTTTGTGTACATTTCAGGGCCTGTACTTTTTTACTTTTACTTGGGTAAATATGTGGATCAGAAGTCATTTTTTTACACAGGTACTTTTACTTCCACTCAAAGAAAGAATTGGGGAACTTTTGCCATCTCTAGCAGTAACTAATAATTCTCACATTGATTTTACTTGTGATTGAGTACTACTGTGCAAAACATTCATTTTGCATGTACAAAATAAAAGAACAAAGTGCAAAACAAAGGCATATGTGTATGCCCTCAACAACTTGACTGTGGTAGTGCAACAAAGAAAAAAAAGGATCAAGAACCATCACATACTCCTACCAAGTGGTAAAGATGGCTAAATCACTTTGACTTAAGTTAAGCATTGAAATATAGTAACTCATATTGTGCTAAACCATTCTGTGGCGGAAGAGGTACTTAAAGGGTTAAAATGAGATCATCAACCAAAATTGGTAACTTCTAAATGCTGTTCCTCAGCAGCTGTGACCAACTGGGTCAGTCTTTTTCTCAGAGAGACTACAAATCCATTAATGAAATGTGAACTCCAAGTCTCTTTTGTTTTTCATAACATTTCCATTTACCCTCTGTAATGGTTCATTTATCAAATTATAATTCCATTATCAGACAGTCTGATTATTGATTGGTACAAGCATGAGTAATAACAGGTCATTAGAGCACTAGACCTCCTTCAACTTCTCAATCCTTTTATTCCTGTCTTCTAGGGAACATCACTAAATCTCATGGATCAACAGGCCCAGTGGGTTTGAGCGTGATCCAAGTTTGTAATATGATGTTTTTAGTTTTAACATGACATACATCTCTTACACTTCTCCTGTCTGTCTCTCTCAATAAGCAATAAATGTTGTTTACAACTCTACTGACTTTTCAATCATGTGATGTAAAACAACATTTCCTGAAACCACAACCCACTTTTTTCTTTGGTCATCAAATACAAAATACTAGGATGATAGAATTCTGGGTAATCTCTGTGCAGGTTTGAAAGGAGAATGCTTGAATTTGACTGTGAACCTTTTCAGGAAACAGAGTTTTGAGAAAAGTCCCCTTCTTTCAGGTGTCAATCCAGAGCATTTGAAAACAGTCACTTTGCAATCTTCCACTCTGGATAAGAGGGATTTTGACTGAGACAGTTTTCCCACACAGCTTGAAATGTTGCCCAGTGTAAAACAGACAGCTCTTAATAAAGAATCCTTAACATGTCATCAGTTTCAGTGACGATGAGTGCGAAGGCTTAGACAAAGAAATCTACTGTCGGGGGTTCTCGAGCTGTCACACATCAGCTGCCTGTGCCGAACGCTCCCTCCATCATTTCAACTTCTGAGAACGACGTCTACCACGACACGTCTTGATAACTTTGTCAGCAGTGGATTTTCTAGATTCCTTGTAAATGACCAGCAAAGACAGTTCAACTGAAGAGTTAGAAGTGATGGGCTGATTTTGACATTTGACTTTAAATTGTAGAATTTACATTCCCACATTAATGTGCAGAGAAAAAGCATATACAGAAAAAGGCCAAAAAAAAGTTGCCACCTGGATTTAAGTAAAAGGAATGTGGTTGGGAAAAAAATGGAATAATTGTGGTCAGTGATAACTTACATGTTAGGCCAAATCAAATCTGACAAAAACAACAGAAGAACTCAGGAGTATGTTTCATAGTGAAAGTAAGAGCATTTCCACACACACAATGCAAAGGAAACTCAAGGGACTGGGATTAAACAGATGTGTAGCCTTAAAAAAACACTAATCTGGAAGGCTAACCTTTAAAAAAAAAGGCTTCAATTTGGACTCTGGGGAAATGGAAGAAGATCGTGTGGTCCAATGAGTCCAGATTTACCCTGTTCCAGAGTGATGGGTGCATCAGGGTAAGAAGAGAGGCAGGTGAAGTGATGCATCCTTCATGCTTAGTGCCTACTGTACAAGCCTGTGGGGGCAGTGCTATGATCTGGGGTTGCTTGTCTGAGCTTATCTCAATAATGCCACATTGATTGTGTGCTGTAATCAAGGCTAAAGGCAGTCCTATGAAATATTAAAGTCTGTAACTTTTTTTTTTTTTTTGGCCAGGCAGTGTATTTATTAAAACAAATTGTGTTTTTGATTTCCAGTGGATGCTAAATTACATGAGGATTTATAATTTGCCTATAGCACATCATGAAACACTGAGAATATATAACACATAGTTTAATGTGTATAATAAAGAAACAGCACCTTTATTACATAACATAAATAACATGCATGATAACATGTATTATGACAACATAACACAAAACTTACCTCATTTACACCATTTTTCCAAATTTGCAGCCAGGGATTAAGTATACACACACATACACGCACACGCGCCACACTGGTACACCACCTAAACCACATAAATGAGCAAACTCCTCACATAAGACTATGCACTACAGTGTATAATAATAAAAAATAGACAAAACAGTGGAATAACTGATTATCCACAATTTAGTGTATAAAGATCCCAGATCCTTGTCTCCACAGTCAAGATCAGAGAGATCTGAGGCCCCCCGTTTACAATTGACACCAGTAAAGCCACTCAGTTTACGTTTTTTCAGATTTGTCAGTTTGAGCATTGACTGTATGTTGACAACTCTAGTGTCAAGAAAGCAACTTGTGGACAGGATGTTATTTTACTTTCTAAACAAGAGTCAGTTTTGCGATAACCTTATTTCAAAAAGGACATTTCTACAACATGTGGATCTGTGTTCCTGCTTCACCACTGCCATACAATCACATCTGTGAGAGGGAGTTATAGATTTCCTTTGATGTGGTTGGTGTGATGTAAGTCCTATGTAAAATTTCAATTTGAATAATTTTATACCTTACACCTTAAGATAAGACTGTTGTGTTTTTTTAATCTACCACTGCACAAAAATCAGGAATATCCCCAGGTCTCTAAAAAATTAATTCTATAATATAAGCTCCACCTTGATGTTTAGTGCCCTGATAATGTTCTTAAATATTGTAACATATGTGGTGGCCCTGCAAAATAAACCATCAGTACACTGAGACAAATAAATCTGGGGAGAATTAAACTTAACTCAATGGAATCCCTGACATCAGCAATGAAAACTCAAATTAATGTCATCACAAAAATGTATGTAGTATTGAAGTCAAAATATAAGCTCAAAATACAAGACAGTGTTTTTTTTTCTTTCAGAAAATGAGTAATTTAAGTAATGTGAAGTAATCTTTTTTTTTTTTTTTTTTTTTTTTTTTAAGTTTATCCATACAACAAGAGATAATCTTGTTATCTTTACTGTTTCATTTGGTATTTCTGGAACTGAAACTGAACCCATAACCTGTTACCATGAGTATGGAGGGCACACAGTGGACATGAGAGCCTGCTGTACATGGATGAATCACACGGGTGGCACCCAACAGAGTAGACCAGCAACCTCTCATGCTTGAAGTAAACGGTTTAATTCAGCTGATATCACTCAAAACTTCGCTTGACTGTCAAAGTTTGTTCGCTACATGAAAAAATGGAGTGATTTGAACAAAATTAAATTCTAAAATTACAAATTACAAATTACAAAATGACAAAATTAACTTTATTTAACCTGGATTTTTTTTTCATGTGGATAAATGTGTGGTTTAGACAAAAACCAATATTGTTTCAATGACATAAATAAATGATGCAGAAAAGTTACCTTAATTTTCTGAAGTAGATCCTACAGAATTTTTTTAAACAGTGTATATGAGTGTAGCTAGTAAATTCTTGACATGAGTATTTGGTATTGGAACAATGTGACTGTCATCCAACAGCAAACAGCTACATTAATGAATCACAATCAGAAAAAAAAAAAAGTTATATATCCTGAGGGGCAATTAGAAGAGCTTGAAGTGGCAAAATAGAAAAGCAAGACAGGCAGTAAAAGATAGCTGATAAAAAAAACAGCAGATTGTGTGCACTTACAAGCCTGCTGTCAGTGTACAGAGTGTTCAATGTGCAGAGCAAAGGCATAAGAAGCCGCCATAGATTGCGTATTGTTGCCAGCAATGTCCTTTTACGATAAGACTCATAACAACAGAAGGTAAAAGGACATTACTCCTCTGCTTTCTGTAGGTCAGGTCAATGTCTAAATGGAGCAGTACCCGGCCCACATAGCATACTGCATGTGTGAGCAGATACAAGCTTCACTAAACTGTCTATGTTCATGTACTGTAGGTGTCACTACTCTGGTTATTAACTCTTCCCTAAAGAAGCAGCACCAAAGAGCCATCACTTTACCTTCCAAAGCATAATACTTGACAAGTAGGTGTGCAGAACTCTTCTGTTGCACCATCAGTCTGAGGAGAAAAAGATGTTCTGCTGCGGCTGCTCTGATGCGGTTCCAGTCGTCTTTGACACTGGTTGTGTGTCACATCGCAAGTGATGCAAGAGCGGCTTTGAAAGCTGACAGTTCCAGACTGAGGTGCTACTTCAGAAATCTGATTTGAATCACAAATCAAAGCGCCTTCAAAACGGCTTTGATGGAACCGGGGAAATGTTACATGCATTTTTGGTGTCCTGACTTTCAGACGTATAACAAATAAAAATACATATTTAAAAGAAATATTTGAAAGAGTCATGAAAGATTTGGAGTTTATCATCCCAGATGCAGAACGATTACAGCTGACGACTTAATGTTACCTGGAGCGCTTTGATGATTCCTACAGGGACAGGTTTCATCACTGGTTGATGTAAGTGACACATCAACCTTTTCTAAACTGTCACTTTCACTCAATGAATGATATTTTTCACATTAGAAGCCCAACTACACCTGACTGGCAAAAAAAGTTTTCATTTAATGTCTTTCACTCAGGACTGACGGTTCCAAATCAGAGAGTGAGCCACCGAGCTGTGCAGAGAGTTGGACTGACATCCTGAATGAAAGCTCACTCTCACACACTGCTTCTACCTGGAGAAGCTAATGGGAGGCTGCCATAGCTCAAGTGGTGTGAAATCCTTCTTGATGGATTGAAAAGTGTCTTTAGGGATGCGAAAGATTGCTTTCTTGAGCATCTCAAAGGGTGTGGTGCTAACCAGGATGACTTTGGCATGATCACATTTAGACTTGACTGAGGAAAAATTAAATCAGATTTCCTTTGAACAGGCTTTGCTTTGAACTGTGGCCGGCCTCATTTAGAGAAAGGTCTCATGACACAATTTGATGGTGGAAGTGTGTGCAGGTAGAAATCCGCCTCCCTGTGGTTAGTCCTAAACTTTGAACTTCACATGAAAAACTTCCCGGCTCACGCTGCACTCTCTCATCTTGTTATGCACACACTTCCTTGCGGCAGTGATGATGCATTAAAGACTTAAAAAAGGTGTGACATGCACCCGTTGGTATGATGAAAGCTGCTGTATGCCTTACATTTTGCACTCCTTTGCAAAACAGAACAAGCCTTCCATTGTTAATTAGTTTGGCTTTGCTATAAGTAAAGGTTGAGGACATTCTTTTTCAAATTCCAGAGATAGTTGAAATGAAAGAGTGAAAGGAGCAGATACAGCAGGTGTCTGGAGACGAAATGGAAGAGATCTACTTCAGAACAAGAACAGCATCACAAGAGTTCACGTCCAGTTGCTTCGTGAGCTTTATCTGCATATATTTTGTGCATCAGTTGCTCGCACTATAAGTGGAAATTTTTCATCTCAGTCTTAGAAATTTATTCAAAACAATTTGAGGCACAAACAAGCCCTGAGAAGATGAGCACTGCTCATCCAAAAAGCCCTCCTTTATCACCAATCACGAGAGCAAATTGCAATCTTCAGCTGTTAAGACTAATCCAGAGAGTTTGGCAGCTGCACCCAAAAGCCTCAAATGGCTGCAACTTTTCCTGATCTGACCTCGAAATCAAAGAGGGATGACCCATTTCACAGACCCAGTTACTGTTCGTAAACAGGACAATGGTTTGCTGAACGGTATGAGGAGGTTAAACACCAAAAAACACATTTTTTTACCCAATAACACAAATTTGATGGATGTTAAATGAATCACAGATTGGTGAGAAACCAGTGAGTGGATGGAAAACATCAATAAATAGACAGATATTTAGTAAACAGGCATTTTTAGTGGAGAAATCCAGAGTGTGAAATATAAAGATATGAACTTGTGTCAGTAAACCAGGAACACTCCCAAACCAAAAAGAGCACACAGAGTGCTGAGGGTAAGACCTGGGTCATAATAAAAGACCTGGAAAACTGTGTCCAGATGGAGAACTGCACCAAATTTGTCATAATAATAATGATTGTAAATAATAATAGAAACATATTTGGTTATTGTATGGTCATTATGCTTTATTTATTAGTTGCATGGCATTATGTTAGTGTACACCCTTGAATTGATCTATTATTGTTTTACTTTTTAGTTTGTTTGTCTGAAATAAACAAATGAATGAAAAATAAATTTTGTATTTTAAAATTTCTAATAGGACTGGTTAATAATTTGTTTGCAATAGTTTTAATTTGGATTTAAATTCTGTGTCTATTAACCACATTATATGGGTTCACTTCTTCTTATTATTATAATTATTATTATTTGGGAACTACAGTGGCTGAGTCAATTTGGACTTAGCTTACCAAGTAGAGGGTTGTTGGTTTAAGTCCCAGTATGAACCAAAAGTTAGGAATTGGCTGAAAGCTGGGGAGTTCTCTGCATAGTTTCCAGGGCACTGCCGATGTGCCCTTGAGCAAAGCAGATTGTGCAGCTTCTCCACTCTTTTAGATGTGTAAAGTGCTGTTCGTGCATGTGTGTAAAAATCATGTTCCATTCAGAGTCGCACACTGAATTTCCTCCAAGGTGATTAATAATGTACATCTTCTCTTTCCATTTTGTATTATTTACTCTCCATATTTGGTGACAACCTCAACCTGAAACTAACCTTTTCAGGATATACACAAAGTAAAAACTGGACCAAGCATAGCAGTAGTTAATGTGACTTATTTGCACTTAAACCTGGTGAACTAGGAATGAATTAAGAGGATTCATTTGATAAGTCAGCCGCAGAGGTCACTGGTGTTTCAGTGTAAAGTGTGACCCTGTTAACTGCTGACTCAACTGAACACGGTCACATTTAACTCCAGAACACCGGTTGCTCTAACAGTAACAGTCAGAACTGGATAGAAGTTGACTCCATGAGGTTGTATCATTTCTGCCAATTTACTTCAGAACAAAGAAGTATTTCTACACTGCTAACATTTTGAGTTTAGTGTTTAAAGAACACTAACTTTTCTGAATGAATGAATGAATGATAACAATAACACCATTCTATTGCCAAATGTGTGTGCACCTAAATGGTGATGCAGATTTTGAGCAGGTCCATTGGTCAACATCTATGTCAACGTAGGATCACAATAATGAGAGAGTTACTCCAGAGGAACAAGATCAAACAAAGTATTCTATACAATAATTGTAGACATCTGTGAATGTAGATGTAGAATGTATGTGAGATTGTTTTAGGACTTTTTGAAATTAGATTAAGTCACCTAAATATTGATAGGGGAAATATCACAATGGATTTTATTTTTATTATTCTTATTATTATTTTAAGAATAGGCGTATAATCAAG
>RPOG01002876.1:5000-32500 GCA_008086565.1 Thalassoma bifasciatum
TGTTATATATAGTATTATAGACTTTATTTTGAAAAAAATTTACCTGTGTCGGCAGAATACTGTTTTGAAACTGTTTCACTTTGAATGGCACCAAGATGCGATAAAATCTAATAAAACACAGATAATTTAACAAAAAAAGGCCTAACTAATTTTACAAGCAAATAGCAAAGCCTGGAACCATTATGTAACTTTTGAGCAATTATATGAAAGAAAACCAAAGTTCTGGCGGAACATTTTCTTTTAAATTGGGTCAAACTGACCCAAAGAAAACAGGAGGGTTAAATTCTAGAGGAGAGATTCTTCTTTTCAATCGAATTCGGCCCAACGAGCTGCGATCTTACGCTGCCATGAATCATTCAGACTCTGCAGCTCTATCAGCTCCTCCCAGCTGAGACACACACACCTCCTACAGGTTCATCTCACACACACACACACACACACACACACACACACACTCACACACATCTGATGATAAATGAGTTCACTTTAGTGAGCTCTCTGCTTCTCAGTTTAATCTCAGCCGCGGACAAAAGGTCAGTCTGAATAATCCAAACAGAGCTGTGATCACCTGCAGGAGGAAACGTGAAAAAAAGAAGAAGCACCGCCTTCTTTCAGAACGAGGATAAAAGGAGAAATATTCAGACAGAGAGGATGATGGGATTAAACACTCAGACTGAGTTAGTTAATCTGATGTTTTCACACGCTGAGATAATCTGGGGAAATCTGATTATCTCAGACTGAGGTCACTTCAGTGTCTTCAGAGTTAAATATGAAGGAAAGACAGGTAAATCTCAGTAGATGAGAATATGGTGGGGAAAAAAGCTGCGTTTGAAAATGGTTTAGTGTAGTGAGGATATAACTGCAGAAGCTGTTTACATGACAAATGCTTTCGAGGCTGAATTAGAGGTGGGCCAGTCATCTGGAGTTTGTATTAAAAACTTCTTCTCTTTTTGCAGAAAGAGAGCAATAAATGCACTTTTTGGTAGAAGTCAGTCAGTAGATTCAGCAGCAGAAGAACAGTAGCATCAACAGGTCCACTTGTTTTACAAAAGGGTCGCAGTTTTTGTTCAACTGCAGAGGACAGAGATGGCAAAAGTACTCATTTTCTTTACTAAAGTAGAAGTACAGATACTTGTGCAAAAAAAAAAAAGACTGGTAAAAGTAAAAGTACGAATTTAACTCCTTCACTTAAGTAAAAGTAAGAAAGTACATGTTCTGAAATGTACTTAAGTACAAAAGTAAAAGTGACTTTTTAACTTCAATGGTACACAATGCCTTTTTTGATAATTCTGCAAAATGAAAAAAGCTCTAACCATACAAAATAGGATTTTTTTCCTCCTTTGGTAACAACCTGCACAGAAAATAACCCCACAAAATCACTGGACACAGTCTGGTTTTGCTTCAAGGCAAGTTTCAAACAGAATAATAAAGACTAAGGGTGCAGATGGGCTAGTGGAATAGGTCGCACACTGTGAGGTTCGTCCTCATGCAGGTGGCCGGGGTTGAGTCCGGCAAGTGGCCTGTTTCCTGCATGTCATCCCCCACTCTCTCCCCCTTTCCTACTCTCTCCTATCCACTGTCCACCACTATCAAATTAAAGGCACGAAAAGCCCCTAAAAATAACTTAAATAAAATAGATGATTAAAAAAAAGAATAAAGACTAAACTTTAGAGCCAACAACATTGACAAACTCTCTACACTAAAGCCATAGATGGGAAATGTCTTGCTTCGCTGGATCGTTTCCGTCGTTATCGTCTGCAATATTCCCTAGTTTACTTCTTTCATCTATGTTGCTGTTGGTGTTTTTCTCTGTATCACAAACTGTACACTTGCTCAACGCCCTCTCTCCGCGGTTAACTTTCCCTCTCGGTGTTGTTTTGTCTATTATGTCAAGTTGTCATCCGCAAAGGTAGAAACAAGCAACAAGTCCATTTTGAGAATGTAGGGAGTAGAAAGTACAGATATTTGTGTTCAAATGTAGGGAGTAAAAGTAAAAAGTCGTCAAAAATATAAATACTCAAGTAAAGTACAGATACCTGAAAAATCTACTTAAGTACTTGTACTTCGTGTGTGTGAGTGTGTGATTGTGTTTCTGGATGTTTTAACATGTCTGCGCCTGACTCACTGTCTGCTCCTTCATCTCTTTTTCTCTGACCTCCTGTGTGACCTTTGATCTCTGACCCCCTGCTGCTCCTCTCAGACTCCCCAAGGCTGAGGAGGAGGAGAACGAGGAGGAGGAGGAGAAGGAAGAGGAGGAGGAGGAGGAGGAGGAGGAGGAGGAGTGATGAACACAGCAACATCTTTATCCCATCAGGGCTAGATGTTCAAACAATGAGTCAATGAAGATCAGGAACTACACTGCAAAAACTAAAAACGCAACCAAATACATCGTCAAAATATCTCATCACACTTAANCTCACACACACACACACACACACACACACACACACACACACACACACACACACACACACACACATACAGGCCTGTGCTGCTGAAGCTGCTGTTTGTCTCTGTGTCCTCGGGGACAGTCCTCCAGAGGAGAGAGGTGGAGGGAACGCGATCAGAGAAGAAGAGAGTCAAGCTCTGTTTGTTTATTTGTTCTTCATGATGATGTTTCTGTTTTTCATAAAGATCCTCTCAGCAGAATGGTTGATAAGTATTTACATCCCACATCAAATCAACTGAAACACAATCAAACTAACTGAAAACACAATCCACTGTTAAAAAAAACAAAAAAACTGACATCTAAGCAAGTGTTCATCTTTTTTATTTGTTAGTCTTTACGAGTCTTATTATGAGCCTTATTTCACCAGACCAGTCCAGAAAAATGCCATTTTTAGATTTATTTCATACACAGCCCCCTAAGGTTCATGGAGAGATTTTTTCCAGGAAGACTTTTGCGTTCCCTCACAATACTCCCCTCTTTCTTTTCCACGCAAATCTGATGTTTACTTTCTCTAGAATGGATTAGCACGGCCCTGACCTGAAATAACACGTTAACTACATTTGGTATACATCCATCAGTATCCATGCAGTTCTCGTGAGTATGGCAATTGTACACAAATGAAGCCGACAGTTTCCTGAAGATTACTGTACTACTTTCTTCTAGAGCAGTGGTTTCCAAAGTGGGGGTCGGGACCCTTTGGGGGGGTCACGAGGCATCGATAGGGGGTCGTGGAATGTGTCCCAAAATCAAAAACTATGAACAATTCCACATTTTATCCATTATTGTAAGAATAAGGCAAAAATAGGGGTTAAAGATAATATAAAATCATGCAAACAGAAAATGTTTTATCTGTTTTTCACTTTTCTTTGTTGAAGTTTGATGCAGCGAACACAGCAAAGTGCACATTAGTCTGTAAATTTGCTACTGATGAGTTAAATTAAGTATCCTCAGGGGGTTTTTGTTTTTTTTTGTCCGTTTTTGGATTGGCCCATTGGTGTCGTACCACAGCAGGGGGTCGCCAGTTTCTAACGCTGCTATTCTTGGGGTCACAGGCGGAAAAGTTTGGGAACCCCTGTTCTAGAGAGACCTCTTGATTGCAGAATTTGTTTAAGTTTATTTTCATGTAATACATGACCATCCTTATTGAGCAGTAGTATTATGTCAGTATAGGTAGCTAGTTGCTAGCTAAACAGCTGAAAGTAAAATTCAGTAAGCTGATTCATTCTCTGTGCTGAGAGTGGCCGAATGAAAGTGAAATCATGGCTCAGAGGGTCTGAAGACAAAAAGGTGTTATGAGGTAATGCAAAACTTTTTGCAAGGGAACGCTAAAGTTTTCCTGAAGAAAAAAAATCTTGCCGTGAACCTTAGGGGGCTCGTGATTTAAGGACGAAAATGATACCTTAACCCTGTGGTGCATAGTGGTCACTACAGTGGACACCTATTTAAAAGTTGTTTACTCCTAAATTCAATGGTTCATGTGGTGGACATTTATATTAGCCTGTATCAGGATATTTTTATTCTTAGGGCCTGAAAAAATGTTTTCAATTTTTTTCTAAATATATATATTTGTAGAAAAAGTTATTGACAAACATTTGAGGGTAAAACAGTGTAATAACTATAAGTTATTCAGTGTTAAAATGGATGAAAGAGAGTTAAAATATTTCGCAAAGCATTAGAAAAGATAATTCATGAAATTACAAAAAAGAAAAGAAGTCAAACAAAAAAAAAAGTCATATTTACATTAAGTTCACATTGTTTTAAGTTGAATGCTCAGTTACAAATATTCAAAAAAAGAAAAATGGTAAACTTTTTTGTATAAGAGGGTTAATTACATGTAACAAGGAGAAAACAAATCTGCCAACTTGGTCAGAAAAAAGTGTCTTGTATCATGACATATTCCAATTCTAAGAAACCTGACAAGCAAATTTTTCTTACCCCATGGGCAGATTTTTTTTCTATCTCATTAGAATCAATCCAGACATAATTTTTATCTTCAATTCTGACCAAAAATAAGACATAAACATTTGCTTAGATTTCACTTTTTGCAGTGTAACAGTGATTGATATGAACAAAGCTCACAACAGATCTAAATCTGTGTTTCATCTAAGTCGACTGAGTCACAGGATGAAGTTGTGTTTATCATGTCTCTGTTTGTGTGTCGCTAACACATATTTCACACTCAGTGAAAAGAACACAGGGCCCTGAAAAGTCAGGACACTGTGTGAAATGTTAGAAAAACATGTTACGGGGACATGAAAACAGTTAAAAGAAGTTGTGTAATGCTTAAAAAAAACAGCTGGAGGAACATCGCTCAACTAATGGAGTTAATTAATAACAGGTGAGTCACATGACTGAGAGTAAAAAGGACAAAGCAGAGTCCCTGAGAAAGAAGGATGAAAAGAGGGAATCTGGGGAAATCTCTGTTTAAAAAAGGACAAGGAACAAAATCATTGCTGGATGGTAAGAACTATCTACCCTCAGGCTGCACAGCATTAAAAACAGACATGACTCTGTAGTGGAAATCACTGCATGGGCCTCAAATCACAACAAAAACACTGTTTTTTAACACAGTTTATCACAGTTTTTGTGTTAGTGGCACAAAATTTAACCTTTTAAGACCCTGTGTCTACATTATATTTCTGCTTCTCATACCCATGATGCTTCACTTTTTAAAACTTTGACCTGTTTGCCACATTTAGGGACACGGCCCACGTCATCTTGTAGTGATATCACAACGTTACACCCATTTCAGGGAAAAAACAGCGTAGTTATGTACAATAATACTTATAACTAAAAACTAAAAACACATGGCCAACTGATCACACCAAAAACAACTTCCTGTACAAAAACCAAGTCGATTTCCTATACTTATTAGGTCTTATTTTCTCAAATAGCAAGGAGAAATAAAAAATGCACATCAAACAAAAGCTTGGATCTGGAAAGATAACAATAAAAAGATATCTTTCTTCAAAAAGAACACAACAAAAAACAATTTAGTTTCAACTTTTAAAACTGTATGTGCCAAATCAATATGAACACATTATCATTATTGAACACAGGGTGTTAACTTTTTCTTTTTTCTTTAATAATAAACAACAATATGTGATGAAATGAATGTGTGATTGAAAAACTCTGAAGTGGATCCACATGTCTGTGTGAGCTTTTCTGACTGTAACTCTGCTGATACTGCACATGTTCATCAGATCAAATGTCAGATTAAGCTCTAATGTTGTGTTTTGTAAAAATCATGGAATATGAAACAGACTGAGTTCAAACACAGAAAGAGAGATGACGAACAGACAGAGAGGATGGAGAAAGAGAAATAAAAAGATGAAAGAGATATAAAATCTGTTGATGTGGATCTTTGTGATGTCAGATGTTGGATCCAGATGTGGTGGAGGGATATGAGGCTGTAAAGAGGCCGTCTGTCTTATCCTACGCCAGTCTACTTCAGGGTCCTCACCAGAAGTGGGAATTCTAAGTGCTTTCCTTCTTCCTCATACACATAACACTGAACTGTGTCTTTAACAGCACGTCCCAGGTGTTATTGATTACCTGAGAATAGTTCCTCTCTGTTTGTCTCAGAGTGTCTTCCTGCCTGCAGCGAATTCACCCCGAGCTCCATCTTAGTCTCTCTTTATGTTTATAAAAAGTTTTCTGAGTTTCAACAGCAGGAAGGATCGAGGTCATAGGTTAAAGTCTTTGTCGGGGAGTCCTGCCTCGTCTGGAGTCTGAAAATAAAATCTGTGTTTTTGTTTCGCTCCAGTCTGACGTCAGACGGTCTCTCCTTTTTCTCTCCTCTCAGTCCTGAGGTGATGGCGGGAATATTGATTATAACTATTAGGCTGTTACACAAAATGATACGACAACAAAAGGTGCTTATCTTTCTTGCTGTTCCATTGTTTATTTATATTTCATTATATAAAGAAATGCGCAAAAAAATGTTTAAAATGTTAAAACTTATAAATATACTAACTTCTGTTACTACTGCTATTAGTATATCTTTATACTACTGCTATGATCATACTATTATTATTGCTATGTTATTGCTATACTATTGTTATAGTTATCATTATTGGTACTCTATCCTATACTTTCCTATGTAATTATTCTTATTATGATTATTATTATTACTACTATATGTGGGCATTGTCAGTGAGTTGCTAACAGTTATAACGTGTTACAAAACCTGACCTTATAAGTGATGAGTAAATGCTTTATAGTGTGTTATGATTATTGTTATAAAGTATTATAGTAATTTATGAATGTTTAAAACTTAAGTTATACAGTGCTATAATGTTATTATGAGATATTATAAATGTATTTATAATGCAGTATAAACATAGGTGTCAAGTTAAGTGTTAACGTAATTTTTTTCCAATTGTCCCCCAGTGTTATTGATGCATTACACTTCACATTATATTAATCACTAACTTTCCTCCTTCTGCTCGTCTTATACAGTGTTTGGGATCATGCACAAGCCAAAGTCCAACTCCCAAAACTGGGCCAAGGAGGTGACATGGAGCGAACACGCCAGACTCTGGGGGGGTTAACATGCCTGGGCAAGGTACAGACCGCAGAGAGAGAGAGAGAGAGAGAAACCCTGAATGGAAAATACTACTACTACAAAAACACACACGCACACACAAACACACACACACACACACAAACACACACACACACACACACACACACACACACACACACACACCTACAGAGCTGCAGCTGAGTGTGAAGGGCAGCAGGGATTTACTGAATCTGAGGGTGTTAAAGGGGGGAGCAAAAGGCTGCAGAATATGTGTGTGTCTTAAGGGCGCTCTCAAGGATTTTCTGTGTTTCCTGTGTGTAACACTGCAGTGATTTATTTCGCTGTTCCCTCTGAGCTGACAGCCTGAGCTAGAGAGCATGTGTGTGTGTGTATGCGTGTGTGTGTGTGTGTGTGTGTGTGTGTCCCTGCAGAGTCAGTCTGTCGTCCTCTTGCAGCCAAACCTGCAGCTCAGATGGAAAATCTGAAAAAGGAGTAATAACATCACGGCTGCTTTAAGGCTCGTCTGGAAAACAGAGCTTTGACTGAGAAACATTTACAGACAGAGAAAGATCTTTAAGCATTTGTAGCTTTTATAAGAGCTACAGAAAGTGTTCACGTGAGTGTGTGTTTAGTTTAAAATAGGTCTTATCAGCAATCTTTCAGCTGTCGACTCTCATTATGTTAAAGATCAGGGGGGCGATGAGTAATGGCCTCTGCAATACTAACACACACACACACACACACACACACACACACAGATGGAGTCAGCAGTTCCTGCAGGCAGCACACAGATCAGCTCGTTGTTGGACATTTGTTTTCATTATGGAAACAGAAACAACGTGCTGAGTGTGCAGAGGCCAGCAGGCTGCACGCAAAGCATTCTGGGACACTTGGAGCTAAATTTAAGAGGAATTATTCTGTGGGTCAGTTTGATTTGTAGACTTAAACAGAGACTCAGTGTGTTTGTGTGAGTGTGTGTGTGAGGGAGAGAGCTGTTAAAGTCTGTGGGTTGTATAACAGGATTCATGTGCTTGACAGTCAGCTGAACTCTGAACATCTCCACCAAATCTGGGATCACACACACACACACACACACAAACACAGCTGAAGACATACACTGGGCGTACTTCATGGATCAACAGTTTGAAAGTGCGTTTTACAGCTTCGTGTGTTTGGACTGTGATGAAAATACACTGCCTGGCCAAAGAAAAAAGTCCCCAAACAACAAATAAGTTCAAGCCTCCTATTGGATAATTACTGCATGGTGGCAACAAGTTATTTAACCTCAACCAATGCAATGAGTAACTCCTCATTTCTTAAACAACCATGGTGAAAGACACATCCTGTGGTCGTGGAACCTCAAGGGACTGGGTTTAAACAGCTGTGTAGCTTTAAGAAAACCACTAATTAGTGAGGCTAACTGGAAAAAAAAGGCTTCAGTTTGTTAGGGAGTATAAAGATTGGACTCTGGAGGAAAAGAAGAAGGTCATGAGTCCAGATTTACTTTGTTCCAGAGTGATGGGCGCATCAGGGTAAAAAGAGAGGCAGGTATCTTAAAAACTCCACCCTTTGAGATCTTGCACAGGACAATTAACACGGTTACATTCTTTCAATTTATTTGTTATTCAACCAGGACTTATTACATAGTCCAATATCTGCAATATGTTGGTTCACTTGCTGTAATTTTATTGGTTCCTTACAGCAATTTTATTACTTATTCAGTATTTTACTCTATTTTGCTATTCTTTTTTATTGCACTCCTTATTGTCCCTGATTATTCCTTTCTACTCTTGGACTGTGATACTGAGAAACTGGCAACACTGAATTTCCCCAATAAAGTATTTCTGATTCTGATTCTGATTCTAAAGTGATGCACCCATCCTGTGTAGTGCCTACTGTACAAGCCTGTGGGGGCAGTGTTATGATCTGTGGTTGCTGCAGTTGCTCAGGTTCAGAAACATTATGTGCCCAAAGAATGAGGTCAGCTGACCACCTGAATATACTGAATGACCAGGTTATTCCATCAATGCCAGGATTCATGGGGCTCAAATCGTGAATGAGTGGCTCAGGGAGCATGAGACGTCTTTTTCACACGTTTTGGCCAACACAGAGTCCAGACCTTAACTCCATTGAGAATCTTTCGGATGTTCTGGAGAAAATTTTCTGCAGTGGTCAGACTCTCCCATCATCAATACAAGATCTTGGTGAAAAATTAAAGCAACACTGGATGGAAATGAATCTTGTAACATTGCAGAAGCTCAATCAAAGTGTGCTGCAATTAAAGCTAAAGAAATATTAAAGCTTGTGACCATTTTTTATGGTGGAATCTTTTTATTTTTGCCCAGGCAGTGTTGCTCCATGTGTTGAGACTCTAAATCCAGAGATGTGATGAAAATATCTGCTGAAGAATTCACATCAGGAGTGTGAAGCAGCTTAGCACAAAAACAGTAAATATCAGGTGATCTGGCTGTGTGTGTGTGTGTGTGTGTGTGTGTGTGTGTGTGTGTGTGTTTCCTGCCAACTGGGACAAAACCCCTCCCAGCACCAGGATCCAGATTTTAAGGTCAGGGGAAAACAGAAAAATCCAGAATGATTAAGTGTTCAAGTCCACGTTTAATAAAGCATAAAAAGGTTAAAGACCAGCATACACTGAATTATTTACACACTCAGTAACAGTCAGGTACAGGTGTATGTGTATAGGTGTGTATCACACATCATATACAGAAACCTCAGGAGGAGGTGTGAAGAAATTTGGCTGCTGAAGGTTTAAGTTTTGTGGCTGTTCAAAGATCTAAAGGAGCTGTTCACACCTGAGCCAGAGCTGGATAACAAACGACAGGTGTCGTTTAGAGACTCATCATCAGAGAGAAAGTCAATTATTTTGTTCATGCCAGTCAAAAAAAGAAAAAGAAACAGAGATATCACTGCATCTGAATGACTTAGCTTAGATTAGCTTAGCTTAGCACAAAGACAAAGAGACCTGCTGAAATTCGACAACTTGATCCAAAAATATACACATGAATGATTTTACTATTCAAGAAACTAACATGCTAAAGTTCATCTAAGTGCACTTATTATAAGTTATTATTTTCTGACCGTTCAGAGACGTTTAGCTGAGCTGAAGTTTCACTACTGTTGTTGTTAGCTACAGCGCTAACATGTCCGCTTGCCAAGAAATAGCTTCAATGCTAATTGCTGCAAAACCCTCACACACGTACACATTCTTTTCACATTTCTACACCAAACATGCTGTTACACAAACCTCAATTTGACACAGCTAGGCTAACAGTTTCTCTACACTTCTACTTTAAACGAGTCCAAAACATCCACTTAGCATCAGGTAGCTACAACTGCTACATTTTATATGCTAGCTGTTGGCCAATCCAACCATACTTGCTTAAACTATTTGCAAACCGCTTTAGTCATTCTAACACAGTTATGTACTTCGACTCCCCACCGGCTTCCAGTCTTTGTGCTAAGCTAAGCTAAGCTAAGCTAAGCTAAATGACTCTGAAATGCAGACATGTGAAGTCTAAATGTTTTACGCTCATGATAAAGAGGAAATTGCTGATTGCCATCTGACAGAAATAATTGAGAATCAAAGATTTTATTCAACCTCAGAGACTTTGGATCAAATCCACAGTAGAGATTAAACACAAGAGGGAAGTTTCAGACTTTTAAACTGAGGCCCTGTTCACACGAGAACAGTTTTCATGTGAAACGCAATAGTTTTGTTGCATTTTCACTGTCTCACAAACACGAACTGGGGTTTTCCCGGGAAACGCTGACGTCACGCTTAGCTCTGCGCGTGCGCAAAAGCCCCAACTGTGCCAGGCATGAACCAAAAAACAACAACAACAGCGACCTACCGTTTCGTTCTTCTGGTGCTGAATCTACCGCCTGCCTTCAACCAAAATGTGCATTTATTGCACTATTTCTGCAATTAGAGAAGAAGTTTTCTCTTAATATAAACTCCAGATGACCGGCTCACCTCTTCTTCGGCCTCTAAACTGTTGTTGTGTATACGGCTCCTACAGTTATATCGCCATCTTCAGGCTTGACATGGGTACTACAGTGTTTTCAGTCCCTCAGCTTTTATGTGTAGGCGCGTTTTCCTGTGTTTCAAGGTGAAACGTTGTCATGCAAACAGGGCCTGAGTTGCAATCCCTAACACAGAAAATCTCCTTGACCTGACCAGACTCTGATTAACTTTGTTAAAGCGTTAGGTTTATTTAAGTTTAGGATCGTAGTGATGATGAATCTCTAAAAACCACAAACGTTGGCCGTCTTTCTCTTTCCATGCTTTGTTAAGTTAGTACGGCAACAGTGGTGACAGTAAATAGTCAGTCTTTGTGTTTAAATGCTGTTCAAACTGCAGCCTGGACCAGCTGTCAGTCCGTACCATGTGAAGCATCAAATATGTACGAAGCAAATATATTAGCGTTAAATAGCTTTCATCAAACATAGCACCGTCATTCTACCCACCAATAAAAACCAAGCATGTACAGACGTGTAGCGTGCCATGTGCGCTACAACCAAAGGCAAAGTTCATGTGATAAATACAAAATAAGGCTACAAAACACAGATGCACAGGGTGACACAGTCCATCTCAAAGTGCAGCAAATACAGAGACGACTGCAGCAAGACACAACCTGGACCCAGCAGAACCCGGACCCCCAACCAAAGACCGCCAACTGGATCTTAAGAAGGCATCCTGGAGAACAGTCCGGCAGAGACACCTCTTTCAGGTGCAGTCATGTGGTTTATCAGCTCAGGCACTGTTTCTGGGAGACAGAGGAACGTGGAGGAAGCCAATTTGATTGGCTAAACAAAATCTCTGCGCCGACTCTTCCTCTCTTTGCAAACTGGAGTCTTTCAGCAGCATCTGATGCTGCATTTGTCCTGAAGGTTGGAAACAGTCAAACAAAATTTGTTCCGTCACCATAAACACTTCTAATCTTTTAGGGTGTTCAAACTTCTGGTAGAGGTGACTTGTCATGAGCTGAGTTTCGACCTTACTGTGGTTCCACAATCACAAACCAACCATTTTAGGAAGCTGAACAGTCCTGAAACCAGCACGAGGAAAGAACTGTTGGCCACACCTCAGGTTTCTGACATGCTCTTTTTAAAACAGGCACGCAGCAAAGAAAAAGGCATCAGGTGACTCATCAAAACATCACATCCCTCTGATGGACCGGTTCTCTCTACAGGTTCCAGGTGAACTTAGGGTGATGGTGCATTCTCATTGGTCACACATGCTTTCATAAAGATGGATGACGTAGTAGGTTTCATAGATATATATAACAAGGCTAGATGCCTTAAGGCGGAGTCAGCAGCGTTGTCACCGTGGCGGCCATCTTGGAACAGGGGACTGCTCTGGTGCTCTGTACTGTAGTCAATAGAAAGGATGATGATTTACTCACTAAAACACTTGACGGATTTACAAACAGATTGGTTTATTACAAACCTTTTTCACCTGGCTATGATTCAGGCTGAATTTTTAAATGGCTTTTTTTTTTGGGGAAAATATTCTTTAGTTTGCAAGTTAATTAGCTAAATTTCTGACATCTGTAACAAACCAAGCTGTTTGAAAATCTGTTGAAAATTGAGCAATCTACAGTTATTTCAAAGTCCATGCTCCATTGACTGTAATGTAATGAGTGATCGAGCAGCCCTGTTCCAAGATGGCCACCATGTGACGACATTAGTTCCCATTGGCTTACAGCGCACACAAGACAACTAGCCTTCTTATTTATATCTATGGTTGGCTAAAGCGTCCTAAAGCTGTCTGCGTCTTCCTCAGGTGTCGGCTGAAGGTGGTTCAGGGGTGTCAGGAGTGCAAAGGCAGGGCACCCCAGCTGGTGTGGCTCTGGGTGGCCGTGGCAGGTGGAGGCGGGGCTTTTGGATCTGCTGACTCACACTGTGGTCATGAGTTTCAGAGAACCCGACCTGAACCTGAGGATCTTCTTCTTCAGGTTATGAGACGCCTTGATTTTGATGAAAGCCTGAGCCTGAGCTGCAGTCATTTCCTTCTCCGTCACCCTGACCCCTGCTGCCTCTGAGTGGCCCCACCCCCTTCCTGTACCACAGGCCCCACTTCCCCCACCCCCACTCTCCTCCGTATCACTGGTGGTGGTGCTCTCCTCCACGTACTCCTCCTCGCTGGACTCGCTGTCTCCGAAGCGGTTGGTGGTGTAGTTGGACCTCTCGTCCTCACTGGTGTCGACTATGGTGGAGTGAAAGAGCGACGCGCACTCGGCTGAATACTCAGAGTCACTTCCTGCGGCGTAGGCGTACGGGCTGCTCACCAACCCGTGAGAAGGAAGGAACCCGTTGGCGGCAGAATGACTCAGCAGCTCCTTTCTCTTACGCCGCTGAGCCCGCCTGAACGCCTCATCGTACGGTACCTCCATGATCGCCCTCAAACGCCGGTAATCATTCCGTTTGTACTTTGGTTTGGCGACAACTACAACTTGGTCGCGTCCATGGTGATGATGATGGTGGTGACCATGGTGGTGATGGTGTCCATGGTGATGGTGCCCATGGTGAAGGTGCCTGGATGAACCTGACTGCGCGCTGCTCAGTGTTGACGTATGTTTGTCCAGGACTCGACCCTCGGGGATGGACGCAGGGAGACGTTTGATTCTGGAGGAGGAAGCGTTAGCACCACCCGCTCTCCTGGAGCCTCTGATGTGGACAGAACCACCGTCGTCCAGCAGCCGGGACCTTTTCGAGCTGGATCTGTGATGCGACTTGTCTCCTCGTCTCTCATTTAGCCCAGAGTCTTGACTCGCCCTCAGAGCCGAGTTTTTAACTTTGGCAGATCGGGTGATTTTGTTCCCACTTTTACAGGGTTTGATGTTCTGCCTCTGATGGGTTTTGGTCTTAGAATCAACCATGTGACTCTCTCCTCTTGGTTCATCTAGACTGTGGGAGGAACCAGCGCTCGTCTTATCATGATGCAACCTCTCAGTCCTCTCAGTCTGGGGTTGAGGTTTAGGGCTGTTTCTTGGAGCTGCTGATTGTGGTTTGACAGTTGGCGCCTGGTCAGGAGAGAAACACGGCGGCTTGGTCTCCTTGGGGGAGGAATTTGCTTTGGGACAGCCCAGCTCCCGCAAGTCTTTGGGTAGAGCAGCTGTGGATGCTGCTGAGGGAGGGAGAAGCCTGTTGCTTTTCTGTTTCATCAAAGTGTTAGTGCTTGTGTTGGAGTCCTGGTTCCTTGCAGGTGATGCGGTTTGGACGCTGTTCCTCAGAGGAGAGAGGTTTGGGTTTTGTGTCAGGTCACTGTTGGTGAACTTTAAGCCGTCTGGGTAAACACTAGGAGCCTCCTGCTCCTCGGGTTTACTCTCCACGGACCACTGCCTTTGAGGAGACGAGGTGACGGCGCTGTCTGCTCCTCCAGCTGACCAGGAGGGTCTGAGGTCAGACCCCCGCACAGTCCCAAAACCAGCCCCTGATACCTGCCTCACACACAGACTGGCCTGCCTCAGGATGCTCTTCGATGGGTCGGTGCTGATGCTTGTCCTGGGTCTGTTGCTCCTGATGGGCAGGACTCTCTTCTGCAGCAGACCAAAGATGTAGCTGTCCAGTCGTTTATGTGGAGGAGTCAGAGAGGAGGAGCAGGAGGGGGCTGGCCAGGAGGAGCTCTGAGGTACAGAAGGTGCTGAAGCAGGAAGAGATTCTGGTTTGAGTTCTTCAACAGCAGCTTCAAGACTCTTCAGAGTCCCGTCGTCTCTGCCGTGACCCCCGTGACCCCACTTCTGCAAGTAGACAGGGCTCTGGACCGCCACAGCGTGCAGCGGGCTCGGGTAGCGGAGGACTTCGCCGCCACTTCGAGCCACGAGGTCGCAGTGAAACTTAGACTGAGAGTCAGAAGAGACCGCAGAGGAGACAGAGTCCATGGTGGGTGGGTGAGGAGCGGAGAGTGAGCGGCGGACTGTGCCACAGAAAGATGAGTCATCACACAGTCCGCCAACCAGATCATCACAGTCCAAACAGCTGGCCAGCTCATCTGCAGGAGACAGAGACAGAACCGGGCGTTAGAGACAGACTCAGGACAGAGACACATGCTATTCTTCTGAAGGACATTTCTCTGACTAGATCTGAGAGTCTAGAAAAATATTCATGAGGGAGAGGGGGCAGTCAGTTGTTAAGTGGTGTCAATATGGCAGAAGTCTCTGTGCCTAATTACTTTAATATTCTGGTGACCATATTCTAAAAAACCCAAAGAAAGAACACTGTACCAAAGCAACAAAGAAGCTTTATCACCCAAACATTCATTTAAAAAACTCTCTCTCTATTTGAAGGGGGGAAAGTGTTTAATGGCAATATAAATAATGCACTGAAGCCAATTTCTGCCAGTTAAAAACATCAAAATATAAAACTGGCTTTGGTGAGATTTCTCCATGTACAGACAAAAAGTAAAAATTTCAACTTTTGCCCAATAAATTTGACTATCTATCTCAAAATTTTGAGTTTTTATCTCAGGATTTTGACTTTGACGTCTTGAATCATTGACTTCTATTTCATAATTTTGACTTTTCAAACTGAAATTTGATTTTATTTCTTATACTTTTGTCTTATCTCATTGTCAGTCAGTGAATTTCTATCATCATTACAGGGAGAGAAGGTTGAACAAGTGGAATGCTTTAAGTATCTTGGGACACAGATGGACTCTCGTCTGTCATTTCTACAACACTCGGACTCAATTTACAGCACGGCACTCCAGCGTCTCCACCTACTCCGAAGACTGAAAACATTCAACGTCGAAAGGAAGATCCTCATCATGGTTTACTGCTCATTGATAGAATCCATTCTCACCTTCAACATCACATCCTGGTACAACCTTCTCTCCAGTAAACAAAAAACAAAACTTTCACGAATCACAGCTCAAGCCAGCAAGATAACCGGTTCAGCCCAAACTCCAGTATCCTATCTGTATGAACGCTCTGTGATCAGGAAAGCCACCCTGATCACAGAGGACCGGTCCCATCCCCTCCATCAGTCCTTCAGTCTCCTCCCATCAGGCAGGAGATACAAGGTCCCACTGGCCAGGAAAACAGTATATAAAAAATCATTCATCCCAACGGCAATCACAGCCCTCAACAGCAAAAGTACCATAACCCAGTAGTTTTAGTAGTATTTTTTTTTTTTTTTTTTTTTTTTTTTTTTTTTTTTTTTTACTCTGGTCTTTTAAAGTTATTGTTATGTATGTGTGTACTAGTATGATGGGGAATGTGTGAATGTGTGTCTTTGATGCAACTGAGGCCTGTCATAAGATGAATTTCTGTCACCTTTGTGTCAGACAATAAACTTCTATTCTATTCTATTCTATTCTATTCTATCTCTGCCAGTCAAAAATATCAAAATGAAAAGCTGGCAAGCTGGCTTTGTAGAGGTTTCTCCCTTTTTTTGCACTCATAAAGTAAAATGTTTACAGATAAAAAGGCAAAATTTAAACTTTTGCCCCATAATTTTGACTATTTATCTCAAAATTTTGACTTTTGAACTCAAAATTTCATTTTTTTTAGCTCTAAATCTAGACTTATTTCTCCTAATTCTGTCTTATCTCATAGTCAGTCAGTGAATTTCCATCATCTTAAACTCAGCTTCACAACTCTTATAGGCCTTAGTGGTTCTTCCATTTCTTTGCAGATGGTTTATTATTTTTCACTCAGTCGAAAATGATACTCAAAACTCTCTGTCTCTTCACGCTGATGTGTAAAATTCATAGATGTGACCGATGAGGTTTAACTTTTCTTTGAGTTAAATCTGTATAACTGGGGTGGGCAGTTGCCACCCGATGCCCCCCCCCCCCCCCCCAGTAGATACGCCCCTGCAAGTGTCTACAGCTGACAGGAAGTTCACTGATGAAATAAAATATCTGTTTAGTGGGGTAATGACTGTGTTCAGAGCAGCTGATGGAGAGCACCAGAAGTAGGAAGCGGAAAAGTTTCTGGTGCTGAGAAATATTAACTCTTCGTGCTCAGTCCTGATGTGAACGAGGAGCAGGATGAGAGAGGGAGCTGCTCAGGATCACAAACAGATCATTCATCAAATAGTAAATATAACTCAAAGTGCCAACAGGACGGATCAACATGAGGGGCCACCACACATGATGGAGGCTCGACGCCAACAGAGAGCTGTCGGACTGATTCAGGACAGAGTCAAACAACTGGTCCTAATCTCTGTGAGCAGCCGAGCAGAATGGACTCACATGGTTTGGTTAGCTAACATGTTATTACGAAACTACGCTTGTTAGTGAAATAATCAAGCTTTGAGGCTGTGCACAGGCTGGCATATGATTATCATCTGCTTCAGTCCAGCCACCAGCACTGACAGGATGTTTTTATGTCTGGAAAGTAGGGCTGAAAGATTTGCAAAAACAATCTAATTGTGATTATTTTTCCCTATACTGCTATTATTTTTTGGTTCCCAAACTAATGTGTTGGGAACTAAAGGGGAAAATTTTGTTACAGACAAAAAACCCACAAAAGAAACTCAGTTCTGGGGCTGGGCGATTAATTGCAAATTAGATTAAATCCCAATATGACCTGCTGCAATATTCTAATCACGGACAGTACAATATTTCTTTAACCTCAAATGTGTCAGAATACCAGTTACATTTTTTGCAGTAGATGTTTTATGTTCTACACCAGTGTCACTCAACCAAAGAGCAACATTTTATAAGTGGTGAAAAGTGGCAAAACATCAAGAAGTAGCAATAAAAATAAGTTCAACATTGGGAGAAAACTTGGAAAAAAGTCAGAAAGTAGCAACAAATATGAATGAAAAGTGACAGAAATGGGACAAAAAGCAGTCACGAGTAAAAAAAAAAAATGTTGAGTAGATAGTAATGAACATTGCTTGTGTTTGTTTAGCAACACACACATTTGGAGGAACCCAAAAATAAACGCACAACAAATCATAATTGCAATATAGAGAAAAATAATCGCAGTTGGACTATTTTTGCAAATTGTTCAGCGCTTTTCAGTTTGCATAAACAGATACATCAAATAAATTCTGAATATTATGAAAAAGGTTGATGTTTTTGTCACTCCTTTCAGAAAGTGAAACTTGGATGCTACATAAACTATTTGTACATAGAGTGAATTATTATTCTTAAACCTTTATGTCTTGAAATGTCGATGACTTACAGATAATGAAAACCTCATATTCATTGTCTCAAAAATTAGAGTATTACTTGAATATTTCAAACAGAAAAGTATGTTTATTTCTCTGTTCTCGATACCCTTATTGCTCCTTGTGACTGTTTTATGCCCATTCAAGTCACTTTTCACTTATTTTTCACAACTTTCAGACCAGTTATTGCCACAATCTGACAATTTTAAAAGTTTTCTTCCAATTTTTGGCAATTTTTGCAGCTTTTTAACTATTTTTTGCCACCTTGAACTTATTTTTATTGCTCCTTTTTGCTGCTTTTGCCACTTTTTACCACTTAGATTGCTCAGTTTCCATTTTTCTTTTGCAACTTTCAGACCATTTATTGCCATGTTCTGACTATTTTAAGAGTTTCCCCCCCAATTTTTTGGCAATTTTGCCGCTTTTTGACTATATTTCCCACCTTAAACCTATTTTTATTGCTCCTTTTTTGCTGCTTTTGCCACTTTTTACCACTCAGATTGCTCTGTTTCCATTTTTTTTTGCAACTTTCGGACCATTTATTGCCATGTTCTGACTATTTTAAGAGTTTCCCCCCCAATTTTTTGGCAATTTTGCCGCTTTTTGACTATATTTCCCACCTTAAACCTATTTTTATTGCTCCTTTTTGCTGCTTTTGCCACTTTTTACCACTCAGATTGCTGCTCCTGCATAAGTGGTTTTCATCAGTTTGGCTCTTTGGTTTAGCAGGGTTGAGTAACACTGGTGTAGAGCATAAAACATCTTCTGCATAAAAAAATGTATCTTGCATTCTGACACATTTCGAGCATTGCAGCTGGCCATATTTCGATTTAATCTCATTTGCGATAAACTGCACTGCCCTACTGGGAAAAGCTAAGAATCACATATTTGGGGTGTGATAACCAATATATGATGAAAAGATAGTAAGATAAATGTGATGATGATCCGAACTCTTTGTGCAGGGGCCGATTATCACGACCCGTCTGAAAAATGTCTGGACAAACTGTGGGAAAAACAGAGCTGTAACTGACAACATTAAAGATGTCTAAGTGCAGAGTTAATCTGTTTAGCTCCACCTGATTGTGTATGTATGAGGGGGAGAGAGAGAGAGAGAGTGTGTGTGTGTGTGTGTGTGTGTGTGTGTGTGTGTGTGAGAGCAGTTTCAGCTCCTCTGATTTTATCTGCAGAATGAACTCAGGCTTAGAGACGGATGTTTGTTCTGTCTGCTCAATCAGGAGCCACACCTCACTGTTTAATAACCACAGAGGATGGAACCAACACAGACACACACACACACACACACACACACACACACACACACACACACACACAGATAAACACACACACTTCAATATCAAACTGAGAGAATGTTAAAGGAAAAAAGAACCTGGAACAGAAAAGTGTAGAGAATGTCACCCTCCACCCTGAAATCAGAAAAAAACAACCGTCCCATGAAGCTGCCCAGAGACCAGGATCTGTAACCAGACCAGGACCTTAAACCAGACAAGGATCTAAAACCAGACCAGGATCTTAAACCAGACAGGATCTTCCTGTCACATGGTCACTGAGTCTGTTGGTCTTCATGCTCTGTGTGTCTGGATCAGATATTTTAGTGTCCCCCTGATAAAAGGGGCTGAATGTGAACCTGTTACTGAGATTCTCAGAGATTATTGTCCTCTTCTCAGATTAAATAATTCAGACTGTTAAACTCTAAGTCCTGACATCAGGCAGGTAAAGGTGTTGGTTACAGTACCTGACGTGTATGAGGTCACTCAGTAAGATTGTAATTGATTTAATCTGACTGAGAGAAAATTAAAGGCAAGGGTAAGAAGTATTATTGAAAAGTTTCATGTGTGTGTGTGTGTGTGTGTGTGTGTGTGTGTGTTTGTGTTCATCTGAAGGTTAGACCAAGTGAGGCCTGCAGAGAGAGAGAGAGAGAGAGAGCTGCTGTGTTTATAATTCACATCAAGTGACTGAATCCACACCCTCACAGTGAGTGTGTGTGTGTGTGTGTGTGTGTGTGTGTGTGTGTGTGTGTGTGTGTGTGTGTGTGTGTGTGTGTGTCAGCAGACTGGTGTTTGAGTGTTATCATCAGAGGTGTGACAGTTTGAGCTTCGGCAGGGAAACAACTTCCAGATGTCTCCTCACCTTCAAACACAAACACTCTCTCACAGACACAAACACACACACACACACACACACACACACACACACACTGTAGCAGGCTGTCAGATATCTGAGTGTCAAAGTGAGTAACATCTGGAGTGAAAAGCCAATAAATAAATAAATAAATATTCCATCAAATATGTGACCAGGAAACACTGCAGCTACTAATCAGATGAGGGCTTTTATTTTGAAGGCCAGACTCTCAGCACTCTCTGTGTATGTGCATGTGTGTGTGTGTGTTGTGAGGGTGTTAACGTAGTCATTGAACCAAAAGGAGCAGAGAGACACATGTGACATCAAACAGCGGAGGACAACCCCAGACTGTGGGATGTTTCTGCTCTCAGTGCAGGGGCGGGTCTGACAGGGGGGGCAAAGGGTGGCTGCTGCCCCCCTAAACAAAGCCTTACCACCCCTGTTATAAAAATTTAATTCAAAGAAAAGTTAAACCTCATCGGACACACCCATGAATTACCAACTGTAGTGAATGACTTGACATTACCAACTCCCCTTCTGCAGTTTGCACTTGAACACAGCAGCAAATAATAAACCATCTATCAAGAAATGGGAGAACCATGAAGGCCTCAAAGAGTTGTGAGGCTGAGTTTAAGATGATAGAAATTCACTGACTATGAGATCAGACACAATTATGAGAAATAAGTTGAAATTCTGAGATTAGAAAATCAAATTTACAGTTTGAAAGACAAAATTATGAGATAGAAGTCAATAATTTGAGATGTCAAAGTCAAAATCTTGAGATAAAAAGTCAAAATTATGGGGCAAAAGTTGAAATTTTGCCTTTTTATCTCAAAATTTTTGACTTTCTATGTGCACAAGGAGTAATCCCAACAAAAACAGTTTTTCATTTTGATGTTTTTGAATGGCAGAAATTGGCCTCAATGCATTATTTATATTATTTATATACATCAAACAATTTTTTCACTTCAAATAGAGAGGGAGAGTTTTAAATTAATGTCTGGGTTATGAAGCTAATTTGTTGTCTTTGGTGGAGAATAATCTTTTTGGGTTTTCAGAAAATAATCACCCTGATATTAAATTAATTCAGCACAAAGACTTCTGCCATATTGACACCACTTCACAATTGACTTGAATAAATATTTTTTTAGATCTGCCCCTGTCTCAATGTGAACTGACCATGTATTGATCATTGTTTGTGCATGTATTAGTTTTGTTTTGTTTTTTTACCTGTAGACGGGAGTCGTCCATCAGTGTCAGCCATGGAGCAGAAACACTCGCTGAAGACAGAGTTTGATGAGTTAGAGAGCGAGCCCGACGCCCCGTCACTCAGCTCGTAGAAACCTGGAGGGTAATGAACAGGTGAGGATCAGTGTCACTGACTCTAAAATGCTTCCACATTTACTCCTGTTTGAGAACTGTTCCCACTTTACTGTGTCCCTGTACCTGAACTCGGTCTGCTGTCGGTCTCTGGTGGGTCATGTGACTCCTCAGTGTCCAATCGTAGGTCGCTGATTTGACGGTCCAGCTCCTGAAGCTGACTGAGGAGTCCAGTGTCTCTCCTCCGCAGACAGTTCTGACAGAGAGCACACACAAGGACAACACAACTGTAAGTTATTTCAGATAACAGTTTTTTTTTCTCTAATCCAAACAGACGCTCGGGCGGAAGAACTTCAGACGGAAACATGAGCTGTTAGTGATGTGCTTTAAAGAGGGAGTATTCTGTAAAGAGTAGAGCTGAGAGTTAAATCACAATATGACCAGCTGCAATGTTCCAATCGCAGACAGTGCAACATTTCTTAAACCTCATGTGTCAAAATACCAGACACAACTCTTTGCAGTAGTTTCAGAGGAATGGCAAACGGGTTGCTGATGATTCGGTGAAGCATAAGAGGTTAACCTCTTAGTTCCCACTGCACGCTGGAGAGCCATTTGCCCTTCCTCTGACGTCATCAAAGCATAAACAGTAACGCCTGCATCAAACATCAGAAAGCTGTTAAAAAACTTGGGCTCTTCACATTTTAGCCGCTAAGTTTGCTTTACAGTTTTCTTCACCAACAAGACGTAGTTAGTGAAAGAAATCACGTCTATAGTCTGGACCCTGAATATTCACTCTCCTTTTCCCCCAGAAGAATCCAGAGTTCAAACATATCAAAAGTGTTGTTTCATCAAATTATTCCAAGTGGTGAAATTTCTCCTGTAAAGTCCGTTGTTTGTCTGTCTGTCGTGTCCGTTCTCAGCAATAACAGCAGCTTCACAGTCTTAGAACATTTCCTCCTTAATGTCAATCTGGCAAAACTTGGCAAATTTTATTTCTTTAGACTTCTGGCTACAAGACAAAAGTGTTCCCATCTTGATACTTAGAGATTTGATGCCAGGAGAGCCTGATTTATACAGGAAGTGCTCTATGGCTCCCTAACAGGCTCATTTATTGGCTATCGGCCCTGTCATTCACACGTACAGTAACCAGCAGCCTTACTGCTGACACAAAGCCTGCTGTAGCAAGTTAGGTTGTTGGAAAACCGTCTTTTGTGCTGTGCATAATAATTATATTCATCTGCGCAACAGGGGCGGTACAGTCCTTGACCGGGAGCTATAATTCCAGAGCAAAGTTGACAACAAAAAGGACACTGAGCACTGACAAAGCTGTTTCATTTATGAAAGCTCAAATTTCACCCAGATGTAGATGACAAGGTGTAGAAATGATGTGGTGGATGTTTTATATCTGGCATGAAGCATCTTGACGTTAATGATGTTCAAAAGTTGGTTACAAAAAATGAAGAGGAAAAAAGTGTTTCAGCTGCATTAATCCTGCTGTGGACTTAAGCCACATATAAAAACATGACATTTTCTGACACGAGGGACTTTAATCTTTCAAATGAGGTGTCACTGATGAATTTCGATGGTATAAAGGCCAGAATTGGGTGGGAACTAAGAGCTTAAAGACTAATAAATATTAAAAGAAACCCACTTCAATAACTGCCAACAATCTGATTTGGTGCAGGGTTTCCACTGCGCCTGTCATTTTCTTTTTCCTGCCTCTAAGCGTGTGTGTGTGTGTGTGTGTGAGTGTGGGCGGAGTCGAGCCAGTCCGGCAGCTTCAGGAGAAATGGAGCAGAGCCGAGCCCGGTCTGTTCATGTCCCGCGACCTCTGACCTCCATCTCAAATTCTGATTAGCAGCTCCAGGCTGACGTCAGATAAGATCAGGTGTTTACATACCTGCTGATCATCACCTGGCTCTACACACACACACCGCTGAGTATCACACTGATCTTATCACACACACAGAACCACAAAGAGCACCCACATCTCAGCCAAACTCTGTTCAGTTGACACTCACAGGTAAAGAGTTAATACACCTGAGAGCTGCACACACACACACACACACACACACACACACAAACACACCAGTAGAGACATTTCAGACACTTTCAATAAACTATTAATAAAGAGCATCAAATAGCACACACTGTACACACCCAACCATCCATACAGACGGAGAAACAGCTGCTCCTTTAAAACTCTGCAGGACTCACACACACACACACACACACTCTCTCTAACACACACACACACACACAGGCAGCAGGGATGGAAAACATGCGGGTTATGCAGCTCTCAGGTCATGTGCTGCATTCCTGTGACTGAGCTGCAGAAACAAACGTCTGATAAACGCTCAGATACCAAACCAGAGCTCCCAGTAACACCAGTCTACATAAACCACCCCCAAACACACTCACACACACACTCACACACACTCAGACAGTAACACCAGCACCTTAGACCAGCTGACAGAAGCATGAAGTGGTTTTTTCCCAGTTCACCCTCTCACTACCTCCCATTAAGGTTCAGTATTGATCGAGTCATGTGACTGATCAGTTTTTAACCATCGGTGACTTTTTGTGGAAACCTCTTAGATATTCGTGCGTGAATATGTGCGTGTGTGTGCAGCTGCTCTCTGGTATGGGCAGCGTGTTCAAACACACACTCTTTTCCAGCTGTTTCTCCCGTCAATCACCCTGCAGACAGCTGAGACTCAACAGGAAGTGATGTCACCGACACACTTCCTGTTTCAACTCTGGTATTCTTACTTCATCATCATCAAATCGGCTCATTCTCTGCATCCAATCACTGTCCAGAGCTGAAAGATTTGAAAAAAGATTTTTGTTTTTGAGTTCCCCATCTTATGTGTTGTCAATATCAACTGCTATAGTGAAGAGGATGATAATTTTTTTATATTATTATTATAATTATCATTTTGAATATGACAACCACCTACATGAAGGAGTAAAGTAGGATTTTTCTAAAACAAAAGAAAATGTTTGCATTCACAGCTGCTACTTTCTGACCATTTTCTCCCAACTTTTGACCCTTTTTGACCATTTTTGACCATTTTTGCCACCTTAAACCTTTTAAAAAAATGTTCATTTTGACTGCTTTTTGCCCAATTTTGCCAAAACAAAGTCAACATTTACTCATGTTTTTGCTGCTTTTGGACCATTTTTTATTACTGTCAGACAATTTTCTCCCAACTTTTGCCCCCTTTTCACAGATTTTTGCTGCTTTATGACCATTTTTGCCACCTTAAACTCACTTTTAGTGCAATTTCTTTCTATTCTTATTTCTCTTCTTATCCCGGCTTAAAATGTTTCTCCTTTAAATCATAAGTAAATCGTTTCAAGCCTTTATTTCTTCAAATGTTGATATTTCTTGCTTACTGGTCATGAAATGCAGAATTCAATGTCTCAGAAATAAGAATTTTACATCAGATCAATAAAAAAGCAATATTATTTTCACACAAAAAATGTCAGGAATCTGAAAAGTATGTTCATTTATGCATTCAATACCATTTTTGCTGCACCTGACTGCTTTTTGTTCACATTCTGCTTCTTTCTGACAATTTACAAGTTTTCTCCTAATTTTTACAATTTCAACCTATTTTTGCCGCTTTTTGACCATTTTTGCTGCCTGAAACTTATTTTTATTGCATCTTTTTGCTGTTTTTGCTACATTTCACCTCTCATTTCACCACTTTTATTGTTTCTCTTGTAAAGTTAGTTTTCAACAATTTGTCCCTTTGGTCGAGCAGGTTTGAGTAACACTGGTGTAGAGCCTAAAAGAACTACTGCAAAAAAACAATTCATCTTGCTTTCTGACACATTTCAGGTTTCAGAAATACTGCACTAAGGCTGAATGAATTGCAAAAATAATCTAATTGTGATTATTTTTGCTATATTACAACTTATTCTGCAATTGTTTTTAGATTTCCTGTATTGTGTGTTGTTGAATCAATTTCTTCTGTATTTTGAAGGGGGTGATATCTATGTTTTATTTCTCATTTTGAATAAGAAAAACACATACACTAGGGAGAAAAGAAGGATTTAAAAAAACAAATTAACAAAAAAAAACCCCAGAAAAAATCCCCCAAAAGAAACTCTGTTTGCATAGACAGGCACTGCTTGAAAATTAGACTATCACAAAAAAGTAAAATATTTTTGGTCATTAATTTCAGAAAGTGAAACCAAATGAATCATTTCAAGCCTCTATTTCTTGAAATGTTGATTATAATCGTTTGGAGATAATTTAAACCCACAATCCAGAGTCTCAGAAAATTAGAACATGACATAAATAAAACAATTGAAATGATGTTTCAAACAGAAATGTCAGACCTGTGAAAATGTTTTTGCTTCTTTTTAATCATTTTCCAAGTTTTCTCCCAATTTTCACCCTTTTCAAGAATTTTTACTGCTTTATAATCATTTTTGCCACCTGTAACTTATTTGTATTGCTGTTTTCTTGCCACTTTTCACTCCTTAGATTGTTTCTCTTGCTAAAGTAGTTTCCATCAATTTGTCTCTTTGGTTGAGAAACACTGGTGTGGAGCGTTAAACATCTACTGCAAAAACTGTGTCTAGTATCCGGACACATTTCAGGTTTGAGAAATATTGCATTAGCTGTAGTTACAATATTGCAACGAGTTGCCCAGTCCTAGTCTTGTTTCTTTGTTCAGTTTTACTTCCATGTTTGTTCTCCTCCACCTTTCTATATCTCCTCTACCATCACATGGAAGACTCCACAAACCTTTTATTCTGAAAGGTGAGTCAGAACAGGAAACTGATAAACAGTAATCTCTGTCATATGAACTAGTTTAAGAGGACTCCAGGTCCAGACAGCCCTGGACTTCCTCCTCAGACTGTTTGAGTCCCAGCTGCTCCACGCTGAGCTGAAAGTCGATCTGCAGAGTTTCCAGCAGCTCAGAGGAATCTCCATTTGTTCCTGCGTACAGCGGGGAGGCAGGGAGGGGGGGGGGGGGGGGGGGGGGGGGGGGGGGGGGGGGGGGGGGGGGGGGGGGGGGGGGGGGGGGCTAATCTGCTCCAGATTCAAGTTTGGAGCTGCAGCTGCAGGCCGGACAGAGTCCAGAAACAACCAACACAGAAATGTGACCTGAAAACACGTCCAGGAGGAGGAAGAGGAGGAGGAGGAGGAAAAAATAAGAAGAGGAGACTGGAGAGGAGCAGAATGTGAGGAGGAATTAAGAGGAGAAGAGGAGGTAGAGGAGGAGAGGGGGTTGTATGGAGTCCATCAGATCAGGGAGAGATCAGGTTTCTGTAAAACATGAAGCAGCTGCTGAGACATCCAAACAACATGGCCGTGCTTCAGTCTGAACTCACTCATTGAAACATTCATCATCATAAAGCGAGCGCTTTAAAAAAAGACACGAGGAGGATCAGCTGAGGCCTACATCAGGTCCTGCTCTCGCTCTGTATCCGATTTCAAGGCCTTAAAAAGTAAATATCAAACCTTCCAGGACGTGCAGCCAGCTGCTCGACTTAACTTCAAAGCTTCTCACTGACGCACCGACGCCATAACTGACGTGTTAAAACTTACACCTGAACGCAGCACGGAGACGACAGCTGACAGTCAGCTGGTGAAGAGAGATGTGTGTGTCTTTAAAGGTTTCTCCAGATGCAAACAAGAGCAGAGTCACACACAGTAACCAGAACTAACTAACCCATCCCAGCAGAGCAGCAGCCTCCGCGCGCGCATGTGTGTGTGTGTGTGTGTGTGTGTGTAGAGTGATGTAACGTGTGTTTGTGGTTAAGAATCCTCCTCCTCTGTTACAAAAAGCTTTCTCTCTCTCTCTCTCTTTAAGGATCTTTTCTGTCCTGTTGATCTTCACTACATGACGTATGAACAAAGCACTGCAGCGTAGGTTACTTTAGGTCACAGCAGTTTATGAT
>RPOG01002876.1:37500-41978 GCA_008086565.1 Thalassoma bifasciatum
TAAAAAAGAAAAAAAAAACTGGATTGGTGAGATTTCTTTTTGCCCATATGAAGAGGAAATTTTCAGATTAGAGTCAAATTAATTGCATAGAAGTCAAAATTCAGACTTTCTTTTCAAAAAAATCCACTTTATTTCACAAGATTTTGAGCTTTAACTCTCAGAATTTTGAACTAACCTCAAAATTTCAGCTTTCGCTCAAACTGTTTATTTTGGACTCAAGTCATTACTTTTTTTCTCAAAAATTTGACTTCTTATCTGGGTATTTTGACTTTTTTTTATCTCAAAATTTGAACCAAATATTAGCTAAGAATATCTCAACAAAGCAAGGTGTACTTTTACATTTATTTTAACTGGAAGATATGTGTTTCTATAGTTCAACCACAAGTTATTTTATGATGAAACTCCATGGTATAACAACATTTAATTCTTCAAAGGGTGTTGACTGATATTTGCATGGAATAACATAATTATACATTTCATCCGATCAGTGAAGCATCTTTTAAAAATACCATCAACATTTCTTTTTATTCATTCATTTTAATGATGTTTTTATCAATTATTTGACATGGGCTGCTGGTTAAACTGTGTGACAACATTTCAGAAATTAATCATCCGTTTCAACAATGTTTTTTTGGACTGTTTGGCCTCTGTTTTGTTCACATCAATTTTGATTTTATCTTTTGCATTTTCTCCCACTGATGGTGGGGGTGTAGAAACCGAAGTCCTGGACTAAAGATATAATAAAAACGGATGTTTGTTGAGGTTTTTGCTTATTTTAGAGTCTTATTGTGAAAGGCAGTTACATTCCTATTCTGGTCCAGATTTGTTGATTGGCGTAAACTTGATGCGCCTCTCCTTGGCCCCTCCCCCATTTGTTAGTCAGGTCCTAAAGTCCTCCACGTTTCATGGATTTATAACTGTTGTTAAAGAGAAAAAACAGCTGTTTTTGACAAAAACAATCAATTTGACTTGTTTTTTTACATTTACAACACATTGATTTGTTAAATTTGATATTAATTTAGTGCACATCTGTGATCATTTTTATGAAAAAAATGTTAAAGAATCACAGACAAATTTGTTCAAATCTGTTAATATTTGAATTCTTTATATTTTTTTTGCCAGCTCTTTACTTTGGTCCAGATTATTTCATAAAATTACCCCACGTCACACTTTAATCCAGCTGTCTTTGGGTTTGAATAATCTTTATTGTTCCTAGTGTTTACAATCTGCTCAGTTATGTCTGAGTTTTTAGGTCAAACTGAACAAACCGTCTGTTTAACTCTGAGTCCAATGATTAATGACATCACAGCTCAAAGATCCCCCCCCCCCCTTCTACTGCTGAAAACTACATTTATTGATGCCTGAAAGATGAAACTTTGGAATCTGAAAATATTCGTGATTTATCCACTGAGGAAAAACTGTTTCAGACTTCATCAGATTGAACTCTATCGACCAATCAGATGAGCTGACAGGATGAGGTGAAAACAGAGAGAAAAACCTTTGTTTCGTCTGTTTCTGATCAGGATGAGGAGATGTCTGACTCCATCCCAGCAGGAGTCCACCTGCTGCTGCTGCAGGTGATGTGTTTCCATGGAAACAGAGGTCAGTGTGTATGTGTAAGTGTATGTGTGTGTGTGTGTGTGTGTGTGTGTGTGTGTTACCTGGTGAAGAGGGTAGAATCCCTGCAGTCTGTGCTGTAAAACAGGTTCCTGAGAGGTTCATAATGTTTTTTTTTCTTTGTATAGTCTGGATCAGATACGTTACTCTGTGTGTGTGTGTGTGTGTGTGTGTGTGTGTGTGTGTGTGTGTGTGTGTATAGAGAGAGATGGTGTTCGATGTCACTTCAAGCTCATTTTCCTACTTCAGATCAGCTCAGACCTCATGTTAAAATCATAAGCAGAGATTTACAGCTTCACTCTGACTCTGATTTACACCAGCAAAGCTTTTATTGGTAATCAATATTTAGGATCAATAATCAGACTCAATGTTTTAACACACACACACATTTTTTTCTGAAGAAATCAAACACACGCTGAGAAAATGAAGAGAAGAAAGTCCTCAGGCCTGAGATCAGCTCTTTAATCCTTCGCCTGAGAATATAGGAAACTTATCACCAAAACAACCTATTAAAACAGAGACAGTGTGTGTGTGTGTTTGTGCGTGTGTGTGTTCAGTGCGAAACATTATGTGTGTTTAGAGTAAGTCTCTCTTTAATCCCACTTCCTGCTTATCTAAACACTGTGTGTGTTTCTACTCCACTGACAATGTGTGTGCTGATTTCAGCTCTCTATCCTCCAGCCTGTGTGTGTGTGTGTGTGTGTGTGTGTGTGTGTGTTAACATGTTCCCACAGATCAGAGTCTCTCTCACACACTCTCCCTTTCTCTCACACACACTCGCTCACAGGTTTTGTGATGATACAGAGGGTTGAGTTCAGTGTCTACAGAGAGGCTCATCATAGTTTAAACTCCACAGATCCTGTATGACATCACTCCCCCTGATCACATGACCTTAAAGGGACTGTGAGGACTTTTTGAGGACTTCTTGATCTTGAACAAGTGTAATATCTTAATATATGCTGGAGCATATGATTTCTGTGATTAATTTAGTGGTAAAAGTGGACACTGGAGCTTAACTGTCTGAAAGAAAAGGAACAGAAGAGCAGAATGAAGCTTAATGGAAGAGCGATAGAGCGTAGGCTAAAACCTAAACCTAACAGTATAAGATATTCTGCATTTGTCTGTTCAAACCATAGACTGTATAAAAAGTGGACGTAGAGACGTTCGGCTCAAACTGAAGCTTCCAGCAGATGCCCCGCCCCCTGGTGTCTGGCTGCAGTAAAGGTCATAAGCCCCGCCCCCTGGTGTCTGGCTGCAGTATAGGTCATAAGCCCCGCCTCCCCATGTATTCCAGATATGAGCCAGGAAAACTTAAAAAAATTACGATACCTGGTAGAAACGTTTCTCTCATCCTTACGCTAAGGTGGTATCATGGTGTAATTTGGCTGTATTGTGTTCAAGTGTTTTTTTACTGAGAAGTTGGTTTTTCATTAGTTATTGGACGTCAAAAACCGTGTTATAAGTTGCGTTTTCCGATAGTTGACAGCTGCCGTTCGTGAGTAATTTTTATCGGGGATATAAGAAACTTCGGGAAAGAGCCAAAAAGAGACTAAACCTTCTAAAAAAGAAGAAATAAATACTTTTGTTTCTCTTTTTTACTTGGCTCCACTGGAAATTCTCTACTGCGCAAACACTGGCTGCACAATGGCGGCTTGAGTAACGGGGTTTTTTGGCTTCAAAATCGCAGAACGTTGACAGGCGGAGCCAATCTGTCCACTCTAAATACAGCCGATGGTTCAAACCTGAGTCTATTCATAAAATGAAAAGCCATATTACGTTTGCTCTGCTCAGTAGATTAGCACTGGCACAACATTCGCCAACGTTACATGTTACTGATATGTCTCAGAGCACCAAGCTGTGAGTAGCACTAAATGTAACCGGCTATTAAACTGCAGTAAAAACTCACAAAGTTTGCTTGTTGTCATGTTTCAAACAGCAGTGCATTTCAGAAACAGGAGCAAATCTCTGTTCGACTTTCAAAACAAAAACCAACACACACAAATACTTAAAAACACACTGTGTTTATTAAAAACATTATCAAAACATTCACAGGAATTCAGAAAAAAAAGACTTTTGAGGCAACAGAGTAAAAATAGCTCATTGAGTTATAAATATGAGTTTGAATTTCAGAGTTTTAGTTTCTCCTCTCTTTAGAAAACGTCACTGACTGAAGAGTCAGTGTCGGCTGCTGCTGCTGGACTCACACACTCCTCCATCAACACCTCCTGCTGCTCCTCCTCCTGAGGGGTGGTGAGCGGTAGGTGAACTTCCATCCTTCTGGCTCCGCCCTCCTGCTGCTCACCTGGTGCAGAGATCAGACTTAGTTAGACGGACTGATGATGATGATGATGATGATGTAGATATGTGGATGAAGGTGTGTCACAGTTATAAGTCTGCACAGAGGCAACAACATGGAGAAAGAGAAACCACTGGCTTTAAATTAATGTTTGTGTGTCAGAATGGACGGACAGATTTTATGATCTTGAACACACACACACACACACACACACACGCACACACACACACACACACACACACACACACACACACACACACACACACACACACACACACACACATGAACAGACCCTGTGTGTGTGAATGGAGTCAGTGTGATCAGCAGAAGGAGTTTCTCTTTAAAACACTGATACCAGTGTGAGTCTCTGCAGAGTGAACAGCAGCTCTGTGTGTGTGTGTGTGTGTGTGTGTGTGTGTGTGTGTGTGGTCTCTCCTCTAAGACCTTTCTGTGTGTTTATTAAACTGCCAGCAGGCAGCCATGTTGGCTCTGTTTGCTCAAACAGCTGCTGTTCTCTCTGATCAGTCTGACCCCTTTTAGCCCCTTTTAGCTGCTTGTTTTGGTC
>RPOG01002876.1:42340-78199 GCA_008086565.1 Thalassoma bifasciatum
CTCTGATCAGTCTGACCCCTTTTAGCCCCTTTTAGCTGCTTGTTTTGGTCTGGCCCCACAGGGTTTTTCAGAATAAAAGCACAGATAAATCTTTTAGTTTTTAATCCAGTCACTGAGCTATTTCTCAAAAAGCATGCATATGTTTTTTACATGCTCTTTTTACCAGATGTTTTTCAGAATAAAAGCATAGAAAAGTCTTCTTGCTGCTTGTTTTAGTCCAGTTTGAAAAGGTCTTTCAGAATAAAAGCACAGATAAATCTCTCAGCTTTTAATCCAGTCATTGAGCCTTTTCTAAAACCACACATAAGTTTCTTTTTAAATGCTCCTTTTTAACAGTCAATGGGTTTTTCAAAATAAAAGCCCAGATAAGTCTCCTTGCTGTTTTTTTTTATCCTGTTTAAAAAGGACTTTCAGAATAAAAGAACAGATACATCTTTGAGTTTTAAAATCCAGTCGCTGGGATATTTCTATAAAAACACTGATAAGTTTTTCAAATGCTCTTTTTTCACAGGAGCAGAGGTTTTTCAGAATAAAAGCATTGATAAATCTTTCAGTTTTTAACTTAGTCACTGAGCTGTTTCTCAAGAAGCATGCATATGTTTTTTACATGCTCTTTTTTATCAGTACCAGATGTTTTTCAGAACAAATGCACAGATAAGCCTTTTTGCTGCTTTTTTTAGTCCATTTTTAAAAGGTCTTCCTGAATAAACGCACTGATAAATCTTTCAGCTTTTACTCCAGTTCCTGGGCTGATTCTATAAAAGCACACACGTTTTTTAAATGCTCTTTTTTAACAGTACGGGAAGTTTTTCAGAATAAAAGCAAGCTCTCACTGCTTGTTTTGATGCAGTCTGAAAGTTTTTTCCAGAATAAAAGCACAGATAAGGCTTTGGGCTGCTTGTTTTTGTCCATTCCCTAAGGTTTTTCCAAATGGAAGCACAGTCAAGTGTCTGCTCTGCTTTTCTACACCAGTCTTACTATGTTTTTTCAGAATAAAAGTGCCAATAAATCTTTAAGCTGCTACGGTAGATCCAGTGTCAAGGATGTTTCAGAATAAAAGCACAGATAATTATGTTGAAATGTTGAGCAAAAAGCATTTTGACATACTGCATTTCTTTAACTGCTTGTTTTTTGTCTAGTCTCAGCTTTGTTTTCTGTTTTTTCAGAATAAAAGCACAGATAAGTACTTAAGATGCTTCCTTCTGTTAAGTCTTGGATGCTTTTTGGGATTAAAAACACAGATAAATCTTGCGAAATTTAAATTAAGCAACAGACAGATATTCAGGTGTGAGCACAGATTAGATTATTATTCTGGAGATTCATTGACCGGGAAAATTGTGAAATTTTTGTAGAATTATTCATACAGAATGAAATTATAAGTACAGAGGAGTGGATGTCTCTGGGCATTCTTTGTTTGTGAAAGCATATTTTTTCAGTCAGGGCTGACTTTGTGTTAAATAAAGCTCAGATAACTGATGCTCTGCTCTGTCTCCATGGAAACACACTGACAACATCCTCTCATTATCAGATCGTCATGGTTACAAGGCTTGTTCTGATTAAAGAGAGAGAGAGAGAGAGAGAGAGAGAGAGAAGGTCTTTGGCTTTACATACATCCTCACACTCATTTAAAGTCTCAGTAATAAAAACACCTGTGTTTCATAACTCTATGAATGAAAGATTCAACCACTGAGGTCAACATCAGCGCACCGAGTGTGTGTGTGTGTGTGTGTGTGTGTGTGTGTGAAAAAATAAATACTGACACACATCAGCCTGAATGAGCTCTCTGTATGAACGTGTTGTTTTAGGATTCTGCTGATGCTGCTACTTCCTGTTTACACTCCAACCTCTCAGTAACGGCTCAGAGAGAGAGGAACAGGCCGCAGGTGAGGGGGGGGGGGCACAGACCTCCCTGTTCCTTTACACAGCTCTGACAGTCTTGTCTTTGTCTGTCTGTCTCCCCCATGAGGACAAGAGTCAGCAGACACATACTCTGACCTGAGCTCTCTCTCACACACACACACATACACACACACACACACACACTTTGGAACAGCTCAGTCAGTGTAAACATTACCATGTAAGGGGCTGTATCATACAGTGGAAGTGTATGTGAGTGTGTGAGTGTGTATGCAGTTACCCAGTCAATTTTAACAGTAATGGAGTTTTATCGCCCCCTGCTGGTCAGCCATAGACTGACACTCACACACACTGCAGACAAATAGAGCTCCTTACCTGAATGTGTGTCCAGCTGTGTGAGAATGACAGGAGAAACCTAAAAACACACACACACACACACAGAGTTATTAAATGAATTTTTAGCTATCATTACTATATTGTTGTAGTTTTTCTAGTTATAATGCATGGTTTTTATGACACATGCTGCTGCACTTTTAGCCAGGTCACCCTTGCAAAAAAGATCCTGATATCATTTTTTTTCTGTATGAAAACAAAAGTCTCACTTTGTCGCAATGTATGAAATTTCTCTTGTCATCAATGATGTGGACAGCAGTGCCAAACAGTTATACGAGTTAAACAAGTACGTGTCTGTAGACATTCATGCAAACTAAAGCCTAAATAACAGACATCAGTTATTAGAAACCTGATACCGAGCATGTTAAGGAAATGGAGTATATCATTTCATATCCTACTTTATTTGACTTTTTGGTTGCATTATATTGTCTGTTTTGATGTTTACTGTTGTAGTGTTTGATTCTCGTTTTCTTGGTTGTGTTTATGTACATGTTTTTTCACTGTTGTACTGTTTGGAAAGTCTTCAATAAAATTGTTATTGAGAAAAACCTGACACCAATAATATCACAGGGCCGATATTATCGAGCATCTCTACTCAGAACTCTTCATGCCCTGGATGTCACAAACTAACTAATTATGAAAAATTAATATGTTATTAACTTTAAAGACTGATTTCAAGTCATTGTCCCAGGAATGACAATGAGGAAGCAGAGACGTCCCAATTAAAAAATCTTTTTAGTGAGTCCACAGTATTTCACATTTGTGTCTGATATTTGGAGGCTCCCATCCAGTGTCTGTGTGTGTGTGTGTGTGTGTGTGTGTGTGTACCTCTGGCTGTGTTTTCTCTTCTCTCTGTGAGTATTGCTCCATTTTGGCTAACAGGGTTCTCAGGATCTCATGACTTCTGACCTGACCTTCACTGGGGGGATCGAAATCCTGGAGGGAAGACAGGAAATGACCAAAAACTCACTTCAGTATCTCTTTTAGTTTCCAGAACTCAGAGAGGAAAGAGAAAATGTCCTCACTATGTCCTGTAGCTCCTGCAGCGAGCTGGAGAAACTACAAACTACATCCACATCTGAGACAGAGAGAAAAGGAGTCAGTGTTAAATGTGTCGTCCTCTGTGAGAGTATCTTGTTATTTGTGATGATGATGATGGTGAAGGTGTGGTCACCTGTCATGGCAGCCAGCTGGTTGACACTGATGAGCAGCTCTCCCTCTGAGATGTGTTTCAGAGCTGCTTCAGTCTCTAGTGTCTCTGCACTGCTGCTGGTGTCACTGGTGTTACTGGTGCTGGACTCATCTGAGGAGCTGGAGGGAGATGCTGGTCTGGAGTCAGGAGCTGGAGGAGGAGGTGGTGAAGGAGCAGGCTCCACCTCGACCGGCATGAGCCTGTAGGGGGAGACAGAGAGACAGGCCACATTTACTACAGAGGAAGTAGAATCCCTGCAGAATAGTTTCGTGTTTGTGTGTGTGTGAGTGCTTTTTTTTTTTTTGTTGTTGTTGCTGAGCTCCAAGTAAGTGGGAGCTTGTTTCAGCACTTCTGTCTTCGTTCCTATTTTTCTTTTCTTTGTAGTTCTCTTTGTATTTAGAGCCTGTTGTCACTTATTTAGGCTCATTTTTTGATCATAGACACCAAAATAGTTGTTTGCAATAATTTTTTTTACTTTTATTGCTCCTGTGTGTGTGTGTGTGCAGAAATCCCATGTACAACCACTTTCGCATTATTTACACACAATATTTCAGCTGTTAGAAACCTGTAGCATGTTGATGCTAACCGCTGCTAGACCCGATACCCCCTGCAAGCTGAGGAGAAGGAGATGAGAACAACGTCTGCTTTGAAGAAATGACATCAACCTGTCCTTTCATCCATGGTTATGGGGAATATAAGACCTTTCTTCAATAACATAAGAAGAGCACCAAGAAAAATACCAGTAGCATCACACTATTCGCAGGCATGGCTAATGGATTTAAGGATTCAAGGATTCAAGCTTTTTATTTGCCATTTGTATATGGACCCAACAGTTCAGACAGGAATAGGAATTGTGCAGTGGCAAGATTTATAAAAAGGCTAGATAAGAAAATATAAAAACACTTTATATAAAGAAACATAAAAATGATCTAAATAGGGAATATACAAAAATGGAGCTGTGATTCTGGATTACCTTTTGGTGATTAATGAAGTACATTCTTTTCTATTCTACTCACGGTGGCTGTGTGTCCTCTGGTTTCTCCTCTTCCAATGGGGGCTCAGTTTTCCCCCAGGAAGGAGGGGACGTGGCTTGGTCGACAATCTGAGGACTTTTTGGAGCTTGGGCGGGCTCTGGGCTGGGTGTGGGCGTGGCTACAAGCTCTGTCAGAAAAATAAACATATAAAACATCAACCGTCTGCAGGCACTGGGTTATTATTTTTTTTTGGGGGGGGGAGTCTGACCTGGCACTGTGATTGGCTGAGGAGACTCCTCCCTCTGCAGGCTGGTGGGTTCAGATGGAGGGGGTGTGGTCAAGGGCGGGGTCTCTCTGCTCGGTGTGGTCGGACTGGGTGGAGGTGTTGGTTCTGGAGTAGGAACCAGTTTGTCCTGGAAGAAAACCAGCTGTAGTGATCAACACACACAAACACACACTCTTTACGGACACAAACACCAACTCACACTCACACACATGTACCTCAAGAATAGCCTCTGGTCCTGGTTCTGGGGGTTCTGGGGGTCCTGTTTCTGGTTCCTGTGTGTCTCTCTGTCCCAGCACCAGGTTGACCTGCTCGGTCAGAACTTCTCTCACCAGCTGACGGATCAGATCTGAGTCCACGGACACGCTGGAGTCCACAAACAGCTGCAGACCTGCCCCCCCTGCTGCCTCCACTGAATACACACACACACACACACACACACACACACATTTCAATATTTCTGTGTACTTATAAAATTACATATTAATGCTTTTATTTTAGCGGACATCTGATAGTCAGCTCCAGAAACTACATCTCAGTGTGACTGCAGGTCAAAGTGTCTGAATGAGCCCTGTTTAAAAATACAACATAACCATCACCTATGTCTGAGGTAAAACTCTGATCCTCCCGTTCTGATTGGTCCGAGGGCTCATTTTGGACCGGGTCAGAGGGAGGGGGGCGGTACATCTCAGAGATGATCCTGGACATCAGCTGCTGCTCCACCCTGACACAAAACAAAAACACAATGTCACAATAACGGCATTTCTAACAGAAAAGAGCATCAGAATGCTGATGGAGCCATAAGGAACTGATTCAGACCAAACCAGACTGGATCTGACCATTTCCTACCAGTTCCACTCAAACTGATTCATACAAATTCAAACTGTTTCAGACTAGGGATGGTTTCAAGAATTGGTTCCTGTTAAGAATTGAGAAGAAATTGTTAAATCCATTGACGTCATTAGTCTTTTTGCTCAATTCCTTACATGATGCCACAACCGTACGTCAACTATTCGGCCCCAGCTCGCTTAGCGTAACTGAAAATGACAGCTTTTCAAGAAAGCTATAATTGAGGATTTTCCATTTGAAGTTTTTCTTAAGAAGATGTAAAACTGAACCCAAAGAAATTTACATTAGTCTCTCACAAGAGTTTCATATCCAATACATTCACCATAGTGTACATCTCCCAATGTATCAAAAATAATTTAGAAGAGGCGCAGATGGCCTCGTGGATTTGGCAGCGCACCATGAGGTTCGCCCTCGAGCGGGTGGCCCAGGTTCGATTCCCACCTGTGGCCTTTTTCCCGCATGTCATTCCCCACTCTCTACCCCCTTTCATACTCTATCCACTGTTCTCCTCTTTCCAATTAAAGGCAGAAAAGCCCAAAAAAAGATCTAAAAAAAATAATTTAGAAAACATAACGCTAGCCTGATGCTAATGCATATAGGACATTGCCTTGATATGCTAATAGTTGACATACACCAGTATAACTTAAGTTTTGAAACAGAATTCCAACTTCATCAAAAAAACATAGCACAATAACTTTTTGCAAACAATATTTAAAACTCAAAAATGTCAAAATACGAACAAGTAAATTTTTTCCAAACGGCTCACTTCAGTCAATAACAAACAACAAACCAATGCGTTGTCACCTGATGTGCGATTATTTCTCTTCAGGCATTTATATCCAGAGATATCTAAATCCATTGACCAATTTCAGATTTGTTTCCTCATAAACTCATTATAATGGCTTTGATGCAGAAAACCTGTAAAGCGACTTCTTGTACACAGAAAATTCACAGGAGGAAATGATGAAGGGTTGGATCCATAAGCAGACTTGATAAGAAATGACATCAATAAAATCTAAACACTCCCCATCACTAGTTTGGATTGTTTCATTCTGGTTTTGTCTGGTTCAGATTGATTCTCACCATTCTACAAGGCGATTCTCCAGCGGGTCTCTCTGCAAGTTTAGGTCGTAGATTGAAGCCTGATCCTGGGAGGGGAGGGCAGGGGGGGCCTGAGGCGGGAAGACCGGACCCTGATAGAGAACAGGAGGAGGAGATGGACCTCCATCTAACTCCACCTCCTCCTCACCCCTCACACTCACCTCCTCTTCCTGCTGAAGACAAGAAATCACGGAGTGATGGTCTCAGATCAGACTTTATGACTCGAGTGAGGAGTAATTCCTGTTTGTGTCCACTAGGGGGAGCTGTGGGACTGCAGCTCACTTTAATAAATGTACCAAGAAGAGGAACAAAAACAGGAGAGGAGAGGAGTGAGTGAAAGATGAAAAAAAGAGAAAGATAATCAAAAAATGACGAGGAGGAAGAAAAACAAAGGAGGAAGAAAAATAAGAAGGTGATACAAGGAAAAGGATGGAGAGGGAGACAACAGGAGGAAAAGAAGAAAGGAGGAGGAAAAGAAGCAGATAAAAGAGAGATGAGTTGATGTAAAGGTGGAGGTGAAAGTTACCTGTACAATATCAGCCACAGACAGGAAGTCAGCTCCAGGGAAGACGTTACTCTCTTCCACTTCCTCCTCTTCCTCTTCTTCACTCTTCCTCTCCAAGATGTCAATGGAAGGAGGAGGAGGAGTTTCACCTGCTTCACCTGCACCTTGCTGCTCCACCCCCTGTCAACACAGAAACATCCGTCAATGACCTTTGACCTTCTGGCTGGTCTGAAGCTTTCATCAAGTGACACACTGAGTGTAAAGCAGAGCCAAAGTAAACAAAAATAAACACACAGGCCTGGTTATGAATGGACAAGTTAAACACAAGGTTTATATCAATTACATTCCTGATCACAATTCTGTTTATGTCAGCAGAATTTTTAGTTTATTCATCTGACTACGGAGTCTAGTCAGCCTGTACAGAGAGATCACACTTCAGGAAATACAGGAGAAACAGCAAAGGAGGACAAATGACTGCACATTTAGACAAACAACGACCTGAAGAGAGTGAAACCACGTCAGACACAGACAAAGACAAAATTCATGCAATTTATGAGATTGCATGATCCTCAAACCCCAACACACAGCTCAGACGGACAGTAAACGTGTGACTGTGTCTGACTGACTGATGGTGCAGCTGCTGTTGCTTAGCAACCACATCTTACTCTTGAAAAGAAAGTGTGTGTGTGTGTGTGTGTGTGTGTGTAATTCTCAGGATAAAAACATCTCCTGTCTGAGTCTCACTTTCCTACTTCCACGTTTTTCTTCTTGCTTCTAAAATCAGAAATTCATGCGTACATGTGTGTGTGTGTGTGTGTGTGTGTGTGTATTAGTATCTCTATGAGGACCAGCAGCAGTCCTGTGTGTTTGTTTGGAGCTGCGATTTAGCCAAAGTTTATCAAAAATCTTTAGAGTCAGGGTGTCTCTCTTTCCCTCTCACCCAAACAGACATCTTCAGGTCACATACTGGGAACCGTGGGAACATCCACCCCACCTGACAACACTCAGACTCACCTGTGACTCTAGCTCAGGTGACCCCGGAGCAGCTATAACGGACGTTGGAGGAGCTGTGGGTTGTGATAGTGTCACTTCCCGCTGTTGATCAGTCGGACACCTTGAATTCGAGTCTATCCTGGGATGACCTTTGGGGGGAAAAATAAATATATTCAACATTTGTACTTCAGTCTGTGTAAGTGTAGCTACATCGTTTACATGTTTTTACTGACTGAGAGGGATTGCCATGGGAATGGAGTAGCAGTCTGCAGGTGTCACTGAGAGGTCAGCAGGGTCACGGGAGGTCAAATGGGTGGAACTGGTGATGTTATGATGCTGAGGTTGTCTAGGTGACAGAACGAGGGGAGGAGCCAAATAGGTCTGGGTCTTACAGGACTTCACCTTTACACCTGAAAAACAAACCATTCACCTTCACCTCTGAGACTTTCACTGTGTCTTTGAGGTTAATAATGAACACCTGTTCACACCTTTGACACTCTCCACCAGGCGGGGGCGGGGCTTCCTGTTGGGAGGGGATACAGGTGAGCTGAAGCGTAAGTACGGACTCTTCTTCAGGGTTCGTCTGACGCCTTCGTACGGAGCTCTGCCATACAGACGTGTCAGGTATGACTCTCCATCCTCCACCTGATTCCTGTCTGTCTGTCTACCTGAGGCTCTGACAGGCTCCGCCTCCTGCACCTGCACCTGCACGTGCACACAGACGCAATCAGTGACATCATCATACTGTTAATCTAAACGGATCAATCAGAGAGGAGCTCTGTCTCACCTGTTCTCTGCTTCCTTTTCCTGTTGCAATTTTACTTCCTGTTCCTCTAAACGTGCTCATTTGCTTCCCCCTGCTGGTGTGGGCGGAGCTACCCGCAGCCCTCTGTGATGTCACAGCTGCTGCTCTGCTGTTTGAATGTTTGGACGCTGTCTCTGCAGCTCTGGAGGGGGCAGCGACCTCTGAGGACATCTCAGCCTGAGGAGGAGGAGGAAGAGATAAAGAGAGGATGGAAGAAAGAAGGGGGAATCCAGGAAGTGAAACGCACTCATAGTCATTTCTGTGCACATCAGGACAATCCTTGAATTCCAGGTGTTCTGTCTCACCTGGATGTCTTTGGACAGAGTGCTGATCCAGGCGTCCACGGTCTTCTTGATCCGGACTTCTTCAGTCCAGTCCCTGCAAAGGACACACACTTAGTCACAGCCTGTCTTCTTCTGCAGTATCTGTTCATTTTAGGTGTTTTAGTTTAAGTTAAGTTTATTCACACACATCAACATTATTTAACAAGGAAGCTATTCAAAAGCTTTAACAGGGGCCCATTTTCTCACAAATAAAGTGGGCACACACAAAGCAGAATAACAACATATACAGACAGAAACACATAGCACAGGGGTGTCCAAACTAAGGCCTGGGGTCCAATTGTGGCCCGCCGTCTATTTTCATGGGGCCCCAAGCTGTCATTTTAATGTTTTACTTTTGTAACTTAAATAAAGCCTGTTCTAGTTGTGTACATTTACAGTTTCTGTCAGATGCTTGAAAAAACCCTAAATGTATCTGGTAACATCTCACAAAAATTTGGACTGTGCATAGGCCACTTCAAAAAAAAAAAAGGGAAAAAAAAACATATGCGAGGACAAAAGACTGAATTTAAGTTATGAAATGGTGAAGAAAAGATAAAAGTTGATGCATAAAATGGTTCAGAATGCAGGATCAGAAATATTTGGGTCTGAAAATGTTCTTATCACTGTCTCATAAACAAACATGATAAAGTCCAGATTCTGATTCTGCCATAAAAAAACGACATATTTCTCCCAAGTTTGGTTCTATCACATAGGTCTGTGATAATAACACAAGCATGTTTGACTAAACTTGGAGACAGTGTTTTGTTTGTTTTTTACAGAAACTACCAAAATGAAATAGTTTTCAAATTGAGCACTCATTTGTTACTTTCACTGTTAATAAACATGTTTGTAAGAACTGTCTGCTCTTGGTCATTCTCACAGTATGCAATACGGCCCTTTTGGAAAAAAGTTTGGACACCCCTGACATAGCAGATGATCCTGATATTACTGGTAGATGCATTTATATAACCAGTAACTCAGTCATTTATAGTTAAGAGTGGCAGTTTCAGTTTTTTCTTGAAGACAGAGATGCAGTGTGACATTTTTAACTCATTATCAAGCTCATTACAAATCTAAACATATGATACTAAGGCTGGATGTTTGCTCACGCAGTTTCTTGTTAATTTTGTGCACAGTTTGATGCATTATACAGCAGTGTTAGTATAAGCTACCTGTTAGTAGCCAGTGCCTCCAGCTGGCAGTGCAGCACCTCTCCAGTTTTTGCTCTCAGCAGAGCCTCCAGGTTCTCCTCCAGAACCTTCTTCCGTCTCCGAACCTGACGGAGGACCCGACTTGCATCCTCCAACGTGGACGGAACCACAGGTCTTCTCTGGATCACTATTGGTTGGTGGGTCTGGTTTTGATTGGCCTGTGAGTGAGTCTGTTGGGACTGAAACTGGGACTGTTGAGGCTCAGCTTGTTGGGATGAAGATGACTGAATTGGAGGGTGGAATTGGGGGTTGTTAGTTTGGAGGGATTGGAACTGGGTTGGAAGAGTCTGGTTCTGTTGGAGGAGACTTGAATTGGACTGGGGTGGGATTTGATGAGACTGGTAGGGAGTTTCGTGGGATAGAGACTGGTTCTGTTGGGGCTCAGTACCTGGATTTGAAGGTGGTTGTGAGTGGTTTTGTTGGGAGCTGGATTTTTGGGGTTGGTTAGGATCATGTTGAGATTGAACTGGTTTGAAATGGGACTGTACATGCTTTGGTTGTGGCATCTTTCGTGGGGTCTGGTGGGGGTCTGCTCTTTGTTTGGTGGTCTTCAGAGAGTCCTCTTGCTGTTGAACAGAAGAAAAACACTGACTTTGGAGTCTCACCTCAGGTAAATGTGCAACAGGTTCCTTTGAGCTTGTGGGACACTAACTCACCGCCAGCATCTTCATCTCAGTCCTCAAACGTCCCATCTCCTTCAGCATCTCATTGGCTCTCCTTGCTGCTGCCTTACTGTGATTGGCCGTCGACTGGGGGTGACTTTTTGTAGCCGGCCTGGTTGCAGTGGAAACAGTGGGATTAACTTCATGAGGGGGGCTGCGTCTGAACAAAACAGAAAAGGAAGAGAAGATCCAGCAGCTGGTTCTAAAAGTGCTCGCATAACAAATGGGTTGCTCATAATTTAAAGCTTCTCAGTTATCAGTTCCTGGGACTAACAGGTCCAGATAGTTGTGGTTGAAACATGACTTTACTGACACTGAAGGTGTGTTATAAAACTGTACAAGCACATCACCTATCAGTGTGCATCAATCAGCATCAAATGGTTGAAATGTGGAAACACAAGAATTTAAAAGGCTAAGTGCAGCATTATTCTCGTGGATGTTTTCGACTGCACCAAAAGAAATTTCAAAAATGATTCATCAGCTGACAGGGAAGGCAGAGCGTCAGGAGGGGGGGCACAGTCTGTAGGTGCTGGGTGGGGGGACAAAATGTCCGCCATAATAACCTCCTGTTCTGTCGTTCACACACAGATGCTGCAGACTGACTCTGCTGCTGCTGCTGCCACTGTTGCTAAGCAACCGCTCAGTGGTTCCCCATGGCAACAGGGAAGATATGCTGATGGAGGAGAGAAGCTTCATTCACAGAGAAGAGAGAGAGGAGGCTCCTACTACACTTTCCTCTCCTCTAATAATTCATAAGCTCTGTAGCGTGTGTGCGTGTGTGTGTGTGTGTGTGTGTGTGTGTGTGTGTGGAGATAAATGTGTCGGTCGTTTTGCTCTCCTTGTTTCCTGTCATGCTCTATGTCTCAGGTGATGTGAGATAAATCAGCCCAGGTGAGGTCATGACCTCTCACTCCTGGGTCAGCTGATTAATCAAGAGCCAAGATTGAGCTCATGTCGTCATTGGCAACCGGAGAATTTGGTCTCCGAGGGCAGCATCACGACCGTGCTCCTCGTGCGATTAATTAAAGCTCAGTTATAAATAAACACAGAGACCAGGTCGGTGTGTCTGTGGCTCGACCAATCAGACGGGGACAAAGAGAACATGTCTGAACGCTGCAGAGGCTGGGGGGAGGGGGGAGAGAAGGAGGAGAGAGGGAGGGGGGAGGAAGGTAACACCCTCTGAATGCTCATTTTTCAGTCAGGGAGAAAGACACAGAGGAGGAGGGGGGGATGCTGAGAGAAATATATTGCTGACATCATCGTCTATAAATGGAGTCTGTGCTGTGAGTCCATGAGTTGCACACACACACAAACACACACACACACACACACCTGATCTAGGACCTCATCACCTGCCCGCCTTTCAGCTGTCTGTCTCTTTGAACACCCTACATTGACACTAACATGACGCTGTGTTTTATCCTCTTTGTTTCCTCAATTCTCACCATGGAAACCACTGCATCGTCATGGAGAAGGATGGAAACAGACACAGATACGAAGAGGCGGTACACAAAGACACGTACAGTAACTGCTGATCAATGAAGATGGAAACATAAACCAATCAGAGCCTTTTCTTCGCATGCAGCCAGGTGTGATTCTGATCCACCCGTCTTCCCTGTGTCAGACAAAAACAAAAACAGCGGAAACAACAACCAATCATAATAATCTGTAAATCATCAAACCAACCTGACTGCAGAGATGAAAAAACTCACATTCAACCTCTCTCTTTCTGCCACTCCCAGCTACACACACACTGACAAAAACGCTCAGATGTGTGTGTGTGTGTCGGAGGAGTCCTCAGAAATCACCCTGGAGTCCCTGCACACAGTGTGTATGTGTGTTTGTGTGTACATTAGCATGCACACAGAGAGCTGCAGTGCTGAGCCAAGGGCACCTTACCCATCACTGTCCCCCAACACACACACTCATACAGGGAAGTACACGCGAACTGAAATACACAATCAGAGTGTCAGAGTCAAGGTGTGTGTGTGTGTGTGTTGTTGCTCAAAGAGAAAAATCTGCAATGCAGCAGGAGACCAAAAACTACAGAGAGGGTTCAGCTCCTACGGGGGAGCAGCTGATAGTTACAGGTACATCAGTGAACACCTGCACTGATACACAGATACGGAGCATTATACACATTAAACCACCTGATTATACATCTGATTATACACCTGATTATGTTGCTGTCAGAGATTTTTTAATAGATAAAATCTTCACTCCTGCAGGGATTAGTGAGTGCTTTGTTCACCGAGTATGGTTTCTGTCTGACTCTGATCCTCACGTCTGTCTCAGCACGTTCACAGTCTGATCATGTCTCACACTGTGAACCACAAAGCTCCCTGAGAGTCAAATCAGACTGAAGCGGTGAAATAATCCAGCAGTAACTGTGTTTATATCGTAACATATGCTGCTGCTGCTTCACCTGGAAATCATAACAGAGAAAAAAAATATCACACGTCACTGAAAAGGTTCATACCAATGAGATTTATTACAACTGATTCAGCTCCAAGGCACGTTACAAGATCGTATGTTTCGTCAGTTTATAATAGAAACAGAAATACGAAGAAATAAAACCAGGTGGACATTCACCTGCTCACTGAATCAAACTCTGGAAGGCTGAAAAAACAGATTTATTGCGGTAAGAAAATAAAAAAAGAAACTGCAAAATTAGAAAAATCACAAAAACTCATTACATTCCTGGAATATTCGATAAATGAGGTTAAAAATATTCCCAGGAGTGAAAGAAAGAGTTGGAAAAGTGTATAAAATCAGAGGTGTTTCTACAGACACATGATGGTGTGATGATGAAGTCTGAGAGCTGTCTGTTTAAACACGACATCACACCATCACTGTTCACACCTCCGTCACCTCCACCACGACACAAACACTCGGAAACATCCACATGAAGAATATTTAAACCACTCGGAAATTCCTTCCCGTCGAGAGCGAGCGAGCGACTGCAGCCTGAGAGCTGACCTCTGCTGATGCGTCTGTCAGTGGAGCGATTACAGGTGACCTCTGAACACCGACCGCGCTCAGGAACGGGCCGACACACGTGAAATTTTAAACATCTCATAGTCTGGTGAAACAGTTTGATAAGGAAATAAAATCTGTCAGCAGATAAAAACATCACTGCATTGTCAACGAATTCAGCTTGTGACCATTATAAAATCATCCCTTTTCTCTAACTCCTATCTAATCTATCATTCATTATATTTAATCACATCCAAGTATAACAGCAGTCTTATAGCTCCACCCAGCAGTAATTAGAGCCAGACTGACTGATTGATCATTGGCCATTATGTAGCCAATGTAAAGACTTTTTTCTCATCTAATATAAGACAATAATATGGCATTTTAACGTTGTGTAAGTTGCAACAATATATGCAACTGTTAACCCCCATATCCACCATTAATCAAAGACGACTATAGAGACTCTCACTTCACTTCATAATACCATCCAGGATTAACATGGGCTGATAAATTCACAAGTTAATGTCTTCATTAAAATGGTTTTGAAGACGTTAAAAGTATTTTGTTGTAATTTTATTCAAGCTACATTATTACTTAAAATCTAGTTCAGTCTCTTGCATTAAATGGAAGATAGAACTCTTCAATAGCTAGTAAATATGACTAATTGATGATGCTTAGATGTTTTTGGGAATGAGCCTTTAAAAACACATAAAGTATTAGTTTAAAAACACCTCCCATTAGTTAAAGTTCCTTGTTTTGATTTTTTGTGCTCTGCTCCTTTGTCTCGAATCATATTTTTTGTTCATGTACAGTATAAATCCTGTATATATCATTGTTCTTACTTCACGTATCGGCCCCAAAAATCCCATATTGGTCGGGCTCTAGCTGTAACATTAAACATGTTTAATCTGCCACTGAAGGGTCCCAACACAGATGCGTCTTTCCAGCTGACTCAGCGTTTCTCTGTCAGAGCTTCACTCTCACTGCTACGAGCTGGCGTCTGTATTTAAAGCTCCAGAGTCAACAGAGACGGTAAAATAAAGACTCAGGACTGAGGTGAAGGGAACCTGTCTCCAACTTTGCAACATCAGACGGCTAAAAGAGAGAAAACCTCCCAGCTGGCACGAAATTGGAATGTTTTTATGTTATTGTAGAAGTTTTTGTTATCTAACAACAAGAGTAAGCAGCTTTCAGATGAATATTGTGAAATATTTGAATATCAAAGTATCATGTCTCATCTCTTCTTTGTGCTCGTTGCTGAAAGTAAACATTACAGCTGACTGACAGATGAATCTCCTGACGTGTGTTGGTGTGTCCGTCCTGCTGATTATGTGTCATGTTATTTTCATATCTGTATGTTTCTCCTGGTTTTTAACAGTCAGCTGATTGTCTGATGATAGATATCAAAATTTCAGATGCTTGGTCTCTACACATCAAAATCAGTGGCAGATCTAGATAAATATTTATGGGAGGAAAAGAGAGGGGCGGTCAATTGTTAAATGCTGGAAAAACAGCAGAAGTCTGTGTGCTGGATTAATTTAATACTAGGGTGATCACATTTTGAAAACCAAAAAAGAGGACCGTCTACCAAAGACAACAAAGTTGCCTCATAAACAAAACATTGAAGTGAAAAATTGTGCATTGGCAATATAAATAACACTGGGGTAAAATTTAATTTTTCTTTCTGTTGAGTTAGATTTTTATGCTGATAACAACTAAAATTCGTAAGCTAATTCCAAAATTGTAGTCAGTTTTTTTCTAGCACGTCATATTTTCATCTCCACAGCTTGTCCTCCTGATAAGCAAAATTCCACTGATTGAAACACTTGACGTGCTAGTAAAAAACTGACGGCAATTTCAGAATCGGCACGTCAATTTTAGCAATAATCAGCATGAAAATCTAACTCAACAGAAATTTTTACATATAGTTCCCCTATATTTTTTAAGAAACCAGGATCCTTTAGTTCAAAAACTTGACATGATAGAGAAAAACTGAGATAAATTTTGGATTTTGCATCCAAAAATTAGTTAGAAACAGTTGTCACACCTAACTCAACAAAATTTGTGTTCCCAAGTGTTATGTATGAGATTTGATGAGATTTCTCCCTTTTTTCTTTCCTTTTCTTACATGTAAAGTCAAAAACTGTCAGATAAAAAGGCAAAATTTAAACTTTTGCCCCATAATTTTGCCTATTTATCTCAAACTTTTGTCTTTTAAACTCATAATTTGATGTTATTAGCTCAAAATTTTGACTCATTTCTTCTAATTGTGTCTTATCTCATATTCACATCACCACATTCACTGCAGTTGGTAATTCATAGATGTGTCTGATAAGGTTTAACTTTTATTTGAACTAAATCTTTATATCTGGGGTGGCAACAGCTTTGTTTTAGGGGGGGCAGCTGCCACCCTATGCCCCCCCCCCTTACATCCACCCCTGATCACAATCAAATTGAGGATTTTTGAACTGACTGCTTTAGGATGAATATGTGACTTAGTCATGACTCAGCAGAAATGATGAAAACCACCACATACAGATTTCTGCGGCCAATCACAGTCCAGCTCTCTGAGACCTGATCTAAAACCTGGTTTAGGGGTCATGTCACCTGTTTCTGTTCCTCACCTCATCCTCAATCAGACCCGCACCCCCCTCACCCACCAGATCCATCGGCTCCACTGACAGACTCCAGTCTGAGGCTCCTCACGCTCATTCAACTTTACGCATTTTTTAGTTTTGGAAACAGAGGGAAAAACTCTCCTCCTTCTCCTCAGGGGTCTCTCTCCTTTTTCACCTTTACGTCCCCCGCCAGGATAGTGGCGATCTCCCCCTGCATGAAGGCCCAGGGCACGTTAGAGCCGACCAGCGGGCACTTGTCTCCGGAGGGACAGTACACCTCTCCGGACGCGCCCTGCGCCTTGATGCTCTCTCTGGAGCAGGGGAAGCAGAACTTATGCCCGGGGACGGACGGACACTGCACGAAGTGAGTGTCCTCCAGCCGCTCGTGGCAGATGGTGCAGCACAGAGGCCCGCTGCTCGCCATGGGGGAGTCCGGCACGTTCTGCGTGTGCGCCGGCTCCATGCCCCCGGAGGACTGAGAAGTCCCGGACAGTCCCAAGTCCCCGTTACGGGAGGAGAGGCGCCTCTGTCCGGACACTGAGGCGGGGGACACCGGGCTGCTGTTGGTGTGTCTGGAAGACGAGGTGCTGGAGTGAACGGAGTCCCGGTCCTTGTTGGGAGAGTGCGCGTTAACGAGTGTGTCAGCCACAGACATGAGCGCGGCCATGGGGGACTGTCCACTCTGTAAGGGGGCGGAGGACTCTGGAGGGGTGGCCCGACCCGAGGGGAGGCCGGGGTGTCCGGGGCCGAGCGGGGGAGGAGGTCCAGTGAAAGAGCCCGCGGACATGGAGAGTTTCAGCGCCTCGCTCTGGCTGCTCATCCACTGCTGCCTCTGCTCCTCACAGTCCGGCTCCGGGGACGGTTTCCTCTTCCTCACCCCCGCTCTGGAGCCGCTGCCCCCGCTGCCAGAGGCCAGAGCCCGGCCAGGGAGCACCAGGGAGGTGGGCAGCAGTGGGAAGCTGCCGTCAATGTGTGGCTGAGGCAGCATGTCCCCCTCCAACCCCTCCCTGAAGAAGCGCAGACACTCCGGTAACAGGTCCCCCAGCAGCCTCCAGTCCCCGGACCCGTGCTTCTTCTCGTACTCCAGGTACTTAAACCCGGAGGACAAACCTCTGCCAAAGTCCTTCATGCAGTCCTGGTACATCTGCTTGGCCACCCCAGACGCACTGGAGAACACGGTCCCGGAGCCGCTCGGGTACTCGATGAAGATCTTGAGCTCGTGCTCCAGACCTGGTTTGGACACAGCGTCAAACGCAAACACGCGCCCCACCAGAGTGTGGTCCTTCTTGAACCGGACATCAAAGGGGGTGCAGCCGGACAGGGTGACCAGCGTGTCCCGAACCGGCTTCGGCCGACTGGACCAGTCATCCTGCCGGTTCCGGAGGCTTTCACCGAGCTCGGTCAGAGCCTCCACGTTCCGCTGCTTCTCCTTCAGCTCCCGGTCCTGGTCGGTGCTGGACGCAGAGGCGGGTCTCTTTGCGCTGGGCTCGGGCGCAGACTGTGGAGCGGTTCTGCCCGGTAAACCGTGCGGGGCCGGACCGTTCAGCAGCGTCTGAGGCAGCAGGTTCGGGGGGACGTTCATCTGCCCCGGAGCCGGTACCAGCCCCGCGTGAGTCCTGCTCCTGGAGTTCGGGCTCTGTCGGTTCAGTTCCGGGGGTCCTTCCTCCGGTTTGTAGCCGTTTGGCCCCCCGAGCCCGTTTGTCATCCTGCTGCTGTGCCCGCTGTAGTCGAACCGAGTCCGGGTGTCTGCAGCCAGAGAGTACCGGTCCATTCCGGGCTGCTGGGACTTCCCGGGTCCGTCCGGATGGTGGTTCATTTGACCCCCCTGGTCCTTCAGACACACGGGCTGGTTCTTCATCCCGGTGGGCTGCTGAGGTGGGGGCCCCCCTGCAGGTCTCCCCTCCTGGAAGCCATGAGCCCGCTTCAGGTGCCGCGCGGTCTCGATAACGAACTCAATCCGATCCGCGCCCTCGTAGTTGACGCATCCTCTGCAGACCGGCTCCGTAAAGTCCCAGATCATGGCCCAGGGCATGCGGGGCAGGTCGCACAGGTAACATGACTGTCTGCGGGACGAGGCGACCTGCGGGGAGGACATGATCCCTCTGCCCGGCTCCCCCCTCCCTGAACCACGGAGAGAACCCGGAGAGACGCACTGACTGACTCCTGCGCTCCTCTCTGCTCCTCTCCGCTTATTGTTCTCCTCCTGCTGCTGCTGCTGCTGCTGCTGGAGCTCCGCTGCTGCAGAGAGGGAGCAGGAGGGGAGGGGGAGATGGGGGGAGTGTGGTGGTGGTGGTGGTGGGGGGTGGTCTGCGTTTTTCTCCCTGCATGCATCACTTCGAGAGAAGCAGAGGAATTCGGATTGACCCTCCTCCTCCCTCTCCTCCCTCTCCTCCTCTTTCTCCAGGAATGCCACCTGGTAGAGTAAGTGACGTCAGCCCCATCCTCCGAGTCTGCTGCCACTTGTTGCCCCCTCCCTCCAGCCCCCCCTCCTCATAGATGCAAACACAGAACTGACCTAGAATCAGCTGAGTGGAACATCTCTGCAGACCACAGGCTTCGGTCTGACCTCAGATCAGACTCTGGGACAAACACACTGGTCCTGCTGCAGGTACAGTGTCTCACAAAAGTGAGTACAGCCCTCACATTTCTGCAGATATTTAAGTTTATCTTTTCATTGGACAACACTGACAAAATGACACTTTGACACAATGAAAAGTCGTCTGTGTGCAGCTTATATAACACTGTAAATTTATTTTTCCCTCAAAATAACTCAAACTTTTGCCATTAATAGCAACAAAAGTGAGTACACCCCAAAGAGCAGGGATGTCCAAACTACGGCCCGGGGGCCAATTGTGGCCCGCCGTCTATTTTCAAGCGGCCCTCAGCTCTCATCTTACCATGTGTTGGTTATGTCACTTAAATTAATCATGTTCTAATTGTTTACGTTTACAGTTTCTATCAAGTGCTTGAAATAGATCTTTATTTATCTGGTAACGTTTCTCAAATATTTGGACTGTGCATAGGCAACTTTATAAAGCTAAAGCTCTGCACAATCTGCAAAACCTCAACAACTTTTACAGCTGAAATTGAATTGCATTTGGCATGAAGCAAAATGTGTTTCATGAGTTTTTTAGAAAGATAAAAACACATGAGAGGACCAAAAAACTGAAATAAAGATATGAAATGGTCAAAAAAAGACAAATGTTGAAGCATAAAATGGTTCAGAATGCAGGATCAGAGATATTTCGGGTTTAAAATGTTTTTATAATTGTTGTATAAACAAACGTAATAAAGTCCAGATCCTGATCCTGCCATTGAATTGTTACATATTTTTCCAAGGTTTGGTTTTATCTCAAAGGTCTGCAATAACAGCACAAGCATGTTTGACTTAACCATTATTGTTTTTTTTTTTTTTTTTCGGAAACCACTAAAAAGAAATAGTTCTCCAATAGAGCGGTCATTTGTAACTTTCACTGCTTGTTAACATGTACATAAGAGCCGCAGACCTTTGGTAATTTTCACAGTTTCCAATACGACCCTTTTGGGGAAAAGTTTGGACACCCCTCCTCTAAGAGACTACACCCCTTGGGCTTGTCTTTTTCCCTCCAAAATGTCCTGTGACTCGTTAGTGTTACTACAGTACATTTCATTGACGGAAACATGAACTCCAACATGTACTGTGAAATAGTGCAGCAGAACATGATCCCCTCCTTCCAGAAACTGGGTGGCAGCTCAGTGTTCCAGCACGATAATGACCCCAAACACACCTCTAAGACGACCACTGCTTTACAACCATTTTTTTTAAACCAACCAAATTATCTTTACAACCATAATTTACATCACTTTAAAAATATCCTTATTGGAAACATCTTCATTATTTCATCATCTCATCTTCACCATCATCAATACCATTATCATCATAGTTAAGATCATTATCCTGGTTAATCTTCATCATCTTCATCATCATCTTCACCCTGGCTGAAGGTCACACTAAGTCTTGTTTCATGTGTCCTATATGACCTTCACTTTCTCATTATCATCTTTTAATAGGACCAGATGATTATAAAATATTTATGACGAACATGTGTAACTGCAGGTGATAGTGTGTGCTGCAGAGACGCACACACACATCTTTGTTTGTGTGTGTGTGTGTGTGTGTGTGTGTGTGTGTGTTGGTGTTGCTAGGCAGGTTTGAGCTCCCTGCCTCCCCTCTGTTTCTCTCTCTGTGAAGGGGCTTGAGCGCTCTGCTCATGAGTCTTTGTTTCTGTCGTCAGGTGAAAAACACGTTTCTATGCTGCTCTGCTTCACCCTCACACACCCAGGGTTAACTGAATTATCTGTTTGTGATGTTACGATTTTAAGTCTCATCATTTAATGTCTTATCTAAAGGAGGGAGCTCGACATGATATACTTAAGTGTATTATTCTGTATTGATAAAAAGACAAACAGACTGTCAAAATATGTTTCTACATTTCTACATCGAAGAATTCTAACAGGAATCAGCCATTAAAATAGTCGGTAGCTCCTTTTTAAGCTGATTGACATTTTAATCTTTTATGGCGACAGAGAAACTGAAGAGTTAAACCAGCAGATCAGAAGTCGTTGATATAACAATGAATCTGCAGCTGTTTGATGATCTGCTTCATTCTCGCTCTCTCCTGCTCTTTTATCCGCATCCTTCATCCTCTTTTACGATATTTTTTTGCACTTCTGAAACATCAACACTGATCCCACTTGATCACACCTGAGTGATGTCACCTGGACATATACAGCACAGTCAAATAAATGGTTAATAATCTGCTCAGTCAGGATGAAGTTAAACACTGAAGCTGCGCCACACTGATACAAAAAAAGACTTTAAGTTATTCACCGACATCAAACCTTCAGGGTAGGATCCATGTCACACACACACACACACACACACACACACACACACACACACACACATAAACTCACACACATTAGTTCTGGCATGCCTGTGATGGATACTGTCGATGTTGCCATGGAAACCTCCTCCTCCTCGCCCAAGGTGGAGGAGGAGGAGGAGGAGGAGGCAGAGGGGGGAGGGAGCTAAAAACATGAAAAGCTGCGGCCTCTATCGCCCCCGTCTCTCTCTCTCTAACTTCGTCTGAATGATTATGCAAATGCAGCTTCACACACACACACACACACACACACACACACACACACACACAGCTGCTGTAAGGATGTTTGTATAAGATAAAAACCAGCTGAGTGTTGGGACTCTGATATCATCCTGATTTCATATTTCAATCTGTCAGCAGAGAGTTTAGACTTCAGTAAACGGAAAGATTGGTTTGTAGCTTTCAGTTTAGAGTTATACGTTTGGAGTCGTTTCATCAAAGTCGTTATTTTGAACTCTTACATTTAACACTAATTGTAAAGGAGTAGCTACTTTGGTGTTAGTTAAACGCTGTTGTTAGAGTTTTTATTTAACCCTTATTAGTTTAAAGCTTAAACCTTGGAGATGTTACAAAAAAATCATAATTCTAGAGTCATTCCTTTGCAGTTATATTGGTGTCATTACATTACAGTCTGCACTAGAGTCTTTTACAAAAGAGTCACTCCCTCCTAAAAAATAACTAACTTTTGATCTGGGAACATCAACTTTCCATCTTAAACTAAAACTTAAGATTTTTTTCTCATAATTTTTTTTTGCTTAGTTGTCTTACAATTTTAAATTTAAAACCTCTGTTTTTTATCTCTCATAATTTTGTCTTTCATCTCACAATTTTGAAAATTTATCTCAAAATTTGAAATTCTAATCTAATTTTTGAAATTTATCTCAGAATTTAACATCCATCCATCCATTTTCTGCTATTCAGGGTCGCAGGTGGCTGGAGCCTATCCCAGCTGTCATTGGGCGAGAGGCGGGTACACCCTGGATTGGTCGCCAGTCAATCACAGGGCTGACATACAGACAAACAACCATTCACGCACACACTCACACCTACGGGCAATTTAAAATGATCAGTTAACCTAACGTGGGCATGTTTTTGGTCTGTGGGAGGAAGCTGGAGTACCCGGAGAGGACCCACGCATGCACGGGGAGAACATGCAAACTCCACACAGAAAGGCCAACCATGCCCGAACAGGGAATCAAACCAGCGACCTTCTTGCTGTGAGGCTGGAGCGCTACTAGCTGCGCCACTGTGCAGCCCAGAATTTTAACTTTTTTGATGATTTTTACAATTTATTTCGATTTTTCAACTTTTGTTGATTTCAAAACCTCAAAATGTTGTCTTTTGATTTCAATATTTTAACTTTTGATCTCAAAATTTCAGTTTTTTCCTCACAAATTTGACTTTTCAAAAATTTTTGACTCTAATAAAAAATGTGTTTTTCTCATAGGTTTTTCTTAACTATCTTAAAATTTTTGACAACATTATCTTACAATTTGGAATATAAAATTTTGACCATTTATGTCAGAGCTTTGACTTTTTTGATCTCAAATTTTTTATTCAATGTGGGCCCCAAAAGCCAACTTTTCCTTTTTTTAAAAAAAAATTTTTTAAACCGGTGGAAACTGGCTTTCATAATAATGCCTCACCATAATAATGTAATAAAAGAGTCGAAGCAAAAGAGCCATTATTTTGGAGTTGTTCATTCAAAGCTTACAGTTTAGAGTGGTTACATTGGAGTTATTACGTAAAAGTCTTTATACGCGAGTCATACCATAATAAACGTTACATTATAGGTTTTACATTGGAGTCATTTCATTGCAGTCTTTCCATAAAAGTCTTAATACTGAAGTCACTACATTGGAAACATTATATTTAAGTTTTTACACTGGGGTCATTTCATTGTAGCTGTTAAATTTGAGTGATTACATTTGAGTCTCTACATGGGAGTTGTTAGTTTGGAGCTGTGAGTTTTGAACATCTATTATCATCAGTTTTTGTAACAGAGATTATTATTTAGGTGAAGTGTGAAATTTTGTTGATTTTTTTTCTGACAACAAAAAGCCATAACCTCCTACTCCCCAGCTGTAGATCCTGTTTATATATGAGATCCTGTCAGTATAGAACTCTTACATGGAGGGATATTAACCGCTTTGTCTCTAGTGTGTAACAGACAAGCTGTGATGTAGGGATGAAGTCAGAGACAGAGTGGAAGAAAAGAAAAGCTGAAAAGGTGTAAAAGGCCGATGTTCACTGTCTGTTAGAGCTGACATCACAGCGGGTTTGAAGTGTTGAATTTTCTGTCTCTGTTTAACTGAACTGTCACACTTACACTCACAGACCACTCTCCCCTTCCTCTCACCTGGTTTGTTCGGTCCATTGGTCACAGTAGGGTGTTGTCATAGCAACCGCTTCTGTCTCCACGGCGGTGGCAGCTCTGGTTGCTGAGGAGCTCTGCTGACTGCTGATAACCATTTCTGACAGAGAGAAAACAAAGAGGAGTTGGAACTGGAAAACTACAGAGCTACACACACCCACACAGGGTCACAGGAGGGGTCAAAGGTCACCAGTATCAGCAGCTGACGAGTCTGTTTGTGAATCATCTTTGATGTTCAAAAGTCACTGGACCTAAGCTCCGTCATCCACGCAACAAATCAGAGCAGCCGATAGCCTAAAAATAACATGCTCCTAACATCATGGTTACCATGGCAACACCAGCTCCATCACACACACACTCACACACATATACATAAAGCTGATGTGTTCTGCTGCATCAGTGTGGATTTGAGGTGGGGTGTTTCCATGGGAACAGTGTGAAAGTGAATGGAAACGTGTCCCAGAAACACTGCTGCCACCTACTGGATGCAGCAGGTCACTGTCTTCAGTCTGAACTACAGCTCCAATCATGTCAGAGTGTTTATTGTAAAAGCAGGATTTAAGAGTCTGTTGGAAAAGTTTGGAGGCTCAGAACAGATCGAACTTAAGGATGAATCATAACTGAAGAAGGATTTTAAACATCTGACCCTGTTTCCATCAGGGCTTAAGAAGAGACGGAAAGAACTACAGTGGTGATATTCTTCATGTGTGTGAGTGTTTGCACCTGCAGACTCCAGGTCCTTGACTTGCAGACAGGCCGCGTGCCTTTGAGATGAGAGGTCAGAGGTCACAGGGGCGTGTCCTGCCACCATCTTGAGGGTGGAGTCCAGCTGGCTCTGATTGAAGGGGAGGAGAGAAGAACCAATGAGCAGCCAGAAAGAGAGTGATGTCAGGTTAAATGAACAGGTCAGCGGTTACCTGCAGCTGCAGCTGTTGACCGTGCAGCTTCTCCAGGTGATGTAATGTTTGTTGGTTGAGGCTTTGCTCGCTGTTAACACCGTTCCTGACAAACAGAAAAGTGAAGTTAGTGAAAACTTACTGACACTTAATTTAAAAACACCTCCTAATGATTTTGTTTACCTTTCAGCCTGTAGCAACTTCTCCACTCCATTAGCCAGCTGACAAACACGGGCCTCCAGATCTGACTGAGCCTGCTCAGTTCACACACACACAGACACACAGACACACACACACACACACACACAGGTGAGTTGTCACACATTTGCACAGAGCTGCATCAGGTGAGCTCCTTCTTGTCAGATCTACCTTGATGAACGGTGCAGCAGCAGATACAGCTGCAGCTGCTGCTGCCGCTGCCGCCGCGGCTGTGACTGTAGCGTTGCCTGGGTGAAAGCTTGAAGATAGCCCCGCCTCCATCGGAACCCCAGCTGCACCCATTGCATCCTGGGAGCTGGTGCTTGGACATGGAGCATCTTGGGGGCTTGTCTGAAAAGGCCCTGGACCCAAAAGCTGCACTTTGACCTCTCTTCTGTGAGGGGCGCTGTGAGAGCTGAGCAGAAGAGGGTGGAGATGAGTCATATTTATAATAAGATAATAATAGTAGAATATAATAACTCAGGGATATTCTACAGTGTTGGTATTGTTAGAGTCAGAGTATTTATTGAACGTCTCCATCCAAGTTTGTGGAGGTTCTCACCGTTGTTTCAAAGCAGCAAGAACAGCCCCTCGACTTCCAGCCTCAAACCGTGACGTCAGAACATCCTGAGCTGCTGTTTTCTTTCTGTGTTGAGCTGAATCTGCTGCAGGCTGCGAACAGACAAACAAACAAGCTGTGTCAGACTCACAGTAACATCGACTTCAAATCATCTGATCACTTATGTACGTAGTTAAATTTATCACGGTAAACTCCTCAGGGTGTCAAAGTCTGAATGACTCACTCTTCTTGTGGGTTCCCTGTTTTCCTTGGTGGGTCCAGGTTTCTGTTTATCTGCACAGAGAGAGAGAGACAGATGGATTATTATATGCTTTGTTATGGAAACAAACCAACGCAACCTATTATAAGGCGACCATATTTTAAAAAACCCAAAAGTAGACGCCTTAATCAGCCTTTTAGGGATCCTGTAAAAATACCAGGAGATACTCAAAGACAACAAAGAAGCTTCATAACCAGTTCACTTATTTAAAACACTCCCTCCTAAAAAATGTCTAACTTTTGATCTAGGAACATCAACTTTTCATCTTAAAATTTAGATTTTTTTTCTAAGAATTTTTGTACTTAGTTATCTTTTATCATTTTCTTTTTACTCTCATAATTTTGTCTTTAATCTCACAATTTTGACAAAAATTCAATTAAAAATTTGAAGTTATATTCTTATATTTTGGATTTTTATCTCAGGATTTTAACTTTTTGATAATTTTTTACATTTAATCTCAATTTTTCAACTTCTGTTGATTTAAAAATCTCAAAATGTAAATCTTTTCCTCACAATTTGACTTTAGCTCAAAATTTTGACTCTTATCTAATGAAAAATATGCATTTTTCCCATAGGTTTTACCTAACTATCTCAAAATTATGACATTATCTTACAATTTTGACCATTTATGTCAGAATTTCAACTTTAACATCAATTTTTTTTACTTTTTATCTTATAATTTTTACTTTTTTAAATGTAAAGTTGAGTCATAGGTTTGAATTTAAAATTTCGTCCATTCGACCCAGAACTTTGACTTTTATCTCAAAATTCTGGCTTTTTTTTATCTCAAATTTTTTTTTACTTAATGTGGGCCCCCAAAGCCAAGTTTTCTTTTTTCTTTTTTAATTGGTGGAAACTGTCTTCCATAATAATGCCTCATTATATGCTTAAATGAAAAATATATACATGTATATTTCTCACTGTCTCTTAAAGCTGAATAAACAATTGTTAAGTGCAGTCGACACCACATAATTCGGTAACCGGATGATCCATAACACCTGTGTGGCTCTTACCGGGCTGAGGCTGCTCTCCTGCCCGCAGAGGATGCGCTGTGTCCGGTCTTTTTCTGGTCTTGAGCCGCTCCTCTCTTCGCTGCTCCGGTAAACGGGTCTGGACCGGATTCTCCCGCAGCTTCTGGACGGTGATCTGGACTGAACCGGGTCCTTTTCCCCGGTCAGAGTGGAGGACGCGGGTGGAGCGGATTAAAACGCTGCCGGTGTCCGAGCTGCAGGAGGAATTCTCCGGATTCATGTCCCCGGAGAAACCCCGGAATGAGTCCGGCTGAGGCATCATGTCCCCGGGATCCAGCTGCAGCTTCAGCCCGGAGCTAACGGTTCAAACTTCCCGCTCTCTCATCAGCCTGAGTCAGAAAAAGGGTTAAACTGAGAAAACAGCGACAGCTACAGATCACAGCAATATTTAAATGGTTAAAAAAGAAACCATAAAAACTATTAAAACCTCACAAAAACAAAAATAAAGTAAAACTGTGACTTCAGCAACTCATCAGGCAGCAACTGTTGCTGACAACAAAACAACAGTTAGTTCCTGGTTCCGCTCCGGAGCAAAGATGATAAAAACACAGATGTCTCACTCCAAACTGAATTTAGAAACCACTAAATAAAACAAACTACACACAATAAAATACATTAACCAAAAAGAGAAACTCAATAAACGAAAATAAAACAAAGAAAAATCACACAAAAGAAATGAAATATTAAAACAAAGAAAATCAAACAACCCAGTGAAAAAGCAACTGCGCCACCTACTGGTTACAAGAAGACCAGCAGCGTTTCATCCACATTTTTAAATTTCTATTTTTATGTACTTATCTATTTATTCAAGTGTTTCGTCTCAAATATTTGGGGGTTTTAAGGGGAACGTTAAAATTTTTTTATGAATAAATAAAAATATAAGCTCAGGTTACCGTTCTTATTTTTAATGCATTTTATGGACACACAATAGAGCCTCAAATAGTGGAATAAATAATACTTTATTTAATTTACCACATAGATAGTCTTGTTTATTAACCTCAAGGGGGAAAAAATACATTTTATATGCTGTGTTTCTATCTGTTTGCAACATCTGACCAAAGAAAAGTCATTGCAATGTAAACATTCTGGTTCTAGTGGCACAAAATATGAAAGTTAAATCCGGCAGTTAAAAAACTTTGGTGAGTGTTTTTTTTTTGGCCCCATACAAGATCAAATTTTTGTAAATAAAAGATCAAAATTTTGAGATTCATAATTTTAAAAAGGATGGTCAGCATTTGAGTTAAAGTCAAAATTATGAGGTGAAAAAAAGTCAAATTTTGTGGGAAAAAAATTGGGATAGAAAGTCGAAATTATGAGAGAAAAGTCCAAATTTGAGATTATAGAGTCAAAATTTTAAGATAATTTGTTTAAAATTATGAAGAAAAAAAAATCGATTTTTTTTTTAGAAAGAATCTCATAATTATGAGACAAAGGTCATTTTTTGAAGATAAATTATCGAAATTGGGAGTTAAAGTCTAACTTTGATGAAAAAAGTCAGAATTTAAAGCTTAAGTTAACATTATAGGGAAGGGAAAAAGTCAAAAAAAATTGAGGGGGGGAAAAAAAATTAAAATTTGAGATAAAGAGTTGAAGTTTTAACATTTAGTCTCAAATTTCACCTTAACATGGCAAAAAATGTCAACTTGTCAAGTTTTCCTCCCTCGTGTTTTCAAACCGGCGGAAATGAGCTTATTTATTGAAGTCGGAACCTTTTGTTGCAACTCGATTGTTTCACTCCGGAAGCTTTCTGTGGCTCGACCCTTGGTTTCTTATCTGCACTTTCGTCAAACTTTTCTTTGGTCTGTGAAGAAAATAAATTTATTCTAGAAAAATATTCCTCATAATTTATGTCTCCCTTCATTTATTGTCCCATTGACATGAATTGTTTTATATAAAAAAAATAATAAATAAATTTTGAATCTGCGTCACATGGTTTAACTTCCGGCTTCCTCTGTTCTCACATGTCCTTCAGTCCGCAGAAAATCTGCTCCTCACAGACTCTACCCAGGTGAGATTAAACCTTTTATGCTACAATTCAGGACAGTGGTTTTATTATTTGATCAAATTATAACAAAAAGAGTTAAAATCAAATAAAAAATGTGCAAAAAAATGAGTCTAGAGGATGAGAAATGAGGCTGTTTAACGTGAACTCACAGCTGTGACTGAAAACGACCTTTCACTGTGTTAATCTGAGTTTTTAGCTTCATGTACGTTTTGTGTCTCTTTTAAAATGCTGCTGCATTAATTTAATATTAGTGAGATCATATTCTGAAAACCCATTCAGAGGAAACTGTACCAAAGACAACAAAGTAGCTTCATTACCTAAACATTCATTTAAAACACTCTTCTCTATTTAAAGTGAAAAATCTGTATAATGGCAACATAGATAATGTATTAAAGCCAGTTTTCTACCAGTTAAAAATATCAAAATGAAAAACTGGCTTTGTTGAGATTTCTTTTTGTTGTTTTTTTTGCACATATATTGAGATAAAAAGGCTGATTTTAACTTTTCCCCCTTAATTTGGACTTTTCATCTCAGAATTTTGACCTTGAAATCTCAAAATTTGTTTTTTAAGCTCAAAATTTTAACTTGTTTCTCATAACTGGTTCTATCTCAAAGTTAGTCAGTGAATTTCTATCTTCTTTAACTCAGCCTCACAAATCTTTTAGGCCCCTGCTGTCATAGCTCTTCCCTTTCATGACAGATTTTCACTTATTCTGTATTGCTCAAAACTTTCTGTCACTTAATGTCACGTCAGCTTGTTCGCTGCAGTTATTAATTCATACATTGAATTGAATCTTCATAACTGGGATGGTAAGGCTTTGTTTTTGGGGGGCGGCTGCCACCCTGTGCCCCCCCTGATAGATCCGCCCCTGTCTGCAACTAAATGATCAAATCAAACCGGCAACAAGAAGTGTGCTTTCTGTTTGGAGACCTATAAATGCTGAAAAGTGCAGATGGAGGCAATTTAGAAATTAGTTCAGACATATATTATTAAGCAAAGAGCCTTTTGTCCTCTAACAACAAGGTGAACTGGAAGTTGCTTCCTGGAGCTTTTAATGAAAATATGAAACAGGGTGGACATCATGACTGAAACGTTTATAACCTGAAAGGTAGAGTGTACAGACTTTGTTTTGTCTTTCACAGAAAAGAACGATGGCGCTCCAGGTGTCTGAGTCCGACCAGATCAAACAGGTACCTGCTCTGTCATTACACTAAACATTTATCTTAAGAAATGAGTTTAAAGCATGAAATAGAAACATTGACATTGTTGCTCTATGTTTGTGTTTGTCAGTTTAAGGAGTTTCTGGGGACGTACAACAAGGTGACGGAGAACTGCTTCATGGACTGCGTCAAAGATTTCACCGTCCGGGAGGTGAAACCAGAGGAGGTGATGAAGCACACACACACACACACACTAGGTTTCACTCCTGTCGCACAGACTGAACCCTCCTGCAGAGTGAGTCGACCTGAAGTTGCTCTCTTCTGCTCTGTGATTGGCTGTTGTTGAGGGAAGGAGTGATGATGCTGAGAAAAGGTTTCGCTAAATGACCTGATGATGTCATGTGATGTCACAACTTCTCTTGGCTGTCTGACCAACCCTGATAAACATCTTCCTCTCAGTCTGCCTTTTTTTCTTGACAGGTGTTTAGACGCGTCACCGCTTATCAGTTGAAACTCTTACAAACATTCTTTGACCCAAAAACTGCAACTCAACTTTTTGCAATTTAGCTCTTGATTTAAGCTGCTTTACTCCATGATTTCTGATTTAAAGGTGAAGTGCAACCTGGGAGCTGTAGTCAGTAACTTCAGTGTTTCAGATTTCTGATTGATCATGATAAGAAATTAGCAATCCCAGAGACATTTTTTTAATCTAACTTTTTTAACATGTTTTTATACTGTGTTGTAAATACAGAGTAGCCCAGATTAGTTAGAAAAGGTGACCATTTTATTTTCCCTGATCAGGATAAAGACTTTATTTTAAGTGAACTTTCAAATTCAGAAACGCTATTTATCCCCAAGAGACACTTAGAGGCACATAGAGCAATAAACAATGTTAGTTACTGTGGCCAAATAAGAGCAAAACTACTGTATCTTGGAAAACAAAAATAAAAAGCAAATTGCTACTAAAGATAAAAAAAAAACACTCAAGTGACAGAAATACTTAAAAATAAAATGCTGAAAATACTCAAATACTTAGTCATTAAATGCTTACTTAATACTAAAGCATATATGATACTGTTTTTCAGTGTTGTGTTTTAATTTCTAAAAGAATAATAATCACAGTTGAAAGTATTTTTATCAGTTTTTCTTTTATCTGTTTACTAGACATTTAAGGAGACCCCTTTTGGATAACAGGCGACCCCACGTGGGGTCCGACCCCAAGGTTGAGAAACACTGATCACAAATAATGTATTTAGAGTCTCTAAAGTTCACACATTCTGAATCTGGTGACATGTAAAATTGGTTATTTATGTTCAAAGTACTGAACAACGTGGTTGCTAAAAATATCCAAAAGATGTTTATCGATCGAGATTAAATCCATTATTTAAGAAGTCGTTTTATCCTGAGTTGAAAAAACAAATGTGAATATCTGTTTGTGATGAAACTTTATGGAATAGATTTTACAACGTATTAAAAACTGGGCTGATATAAACAGATCTTTCTGAGCTTGTATGAGAGAAATAAGTTGGAAACTGTTCAACACTGATATTCGACCTTTATTTTTGTTTAGAAAATGTCTGTAGGACTGTGATTATTTAACAATTGTTCTGTTATCACTGGTAGCTTGGAGAATAATCAATGACTGTTTATTTTTGTGGGGTTTTTTCAGTCGAGCTGCTCCGAGTCGTGCCTGCAGAAGTACCTAAAGATGACTCAGCGGATTTCGATGCGGTTCCAGGAATATCACATCCAGCAGAACGAGGCTCTGGCCGCTAAAGCCGGTCTGCTGGGTCAACCTCGCTGATCCGGTCTGATGTGGACTGAACGGGTCTGAAACCCCGACCTCAGCGGACTGAACTGGTCCTGGATCAACACAGACACTGACGTGCAGCTTGTGATGTTTAGTTTTACTCCGTTTAACGGTGAGATAAAGCTGCACCTCTAAAAGCGCTGAATCATGTTCCTGCTTCTCAGCTGGACAAATGCACGCACACAAAAGCATCATGGGAGATGAAGTTTGAAACAGGAACAGGCTGGTTTAAACTCCAGCTGTAGATTTTTTCTTTATAAATTTGTGTGTAAATGTTTTAAACTGTTTCCTTTTTTTTCATGTTTCTGGATGAATGATCAAAGTGGACGTCTGAATAAAATGAGTCCCTGTTAATGAGCAGTGAAAATGTTTTGATATATTAAGTCACATCAAACTCCTAAGTGGTTCCAAAACCTGCATAAATTTACTCCGTTCTTCGGCTAAACTCATAACTAAGTTTCAGGAATGAGGAAAATTTTTAGGAGAGAAGTGAAGAGTTTCTAAGGAGCAGTGAGAGGACAGGAAGAGGAGACGATTTAAAAACTTTATTAGAAACAGAGAGCTCTGTTAGCATCACACACTCCTGTGTGTCTGCTGTCAGGAAGTGTGTGATTTGTGTGTATGTATTTACAGTCGTCGCTCTCAAACCGCCACTAGTAAAACAGCACATAGAAAAAAAGCAAGAGGAGGAGGAGTTGATAATACAACAGTACAAAGAGTCTTCTCTTAAAAAATATTAGAAATCATTCTTTACAGGCGTGTAAAACCTTCTGCTCAAATACACGGTGTGTTTATTTTCTTTACTCAGAGCTTTATGTACAAACAAAGACACGTTCAGGAGCACAAACCAGCCGTCTGTCACCGCAGCCACAGAGAGCAAAATCACAGAAGAAGAAAGAACAGGGAGTAGTGCAGCAGAGGTCCTCCAGGAGCGAGGTGAACGTACAAACGATCAAATCAGTCAGAGAAGAAGAAGAAACTCATGGAGTCAAGACAGCGAGCTATTTAACAACTGAGGATCAAACCTGTGAGTTAAACCAGGACTATTACATCATCACCAGACACAAAGGAGGTCATCGCTCAGGAAGCTTATGTTTGATAAATACAGCGGAATAAACGTGAACTCAGCCAGTGAAGGGATTTAACTCGAAATCATCATGGAGTTTTACCTGAGTCACAATGAGACCAAAACCAGTCAAAGTCCTTCAAACTGATTCAAATTAAACGAGAAATAAACGTTCAAACTGATCCTGAGCGCACTCTGAAACCTGTACCTGAACTGAAAGGCTCAGATTCCTGCAGGTGAAAAATACACACACACCTGGAGCCAACAGCTGAAGCTATGTGTCCGCTCAGGGCTACCGTAGTTCAAAACTTAGGTTTTTAAATCAGCAACTGATTTTATTTCATGACTTCACCTTTTTTTCTTTGTGTTCAGAATTAATTTCCTGACAGAGATGATCCTCCACAACCACACACACACACGTACAAACACATATTACACACACACACTCGCTCATACACACACAGTCTGTGTTGTCTGACTGAATAAATAAACTTCAATTTAATTATTTCATAAAAAACAAAATTGTGAATCTTGACAGATTTCTGATTGGCTCTCCTGCTGTGATGTCACTAACTTTTTGATTTTTTTTTCTGTTTTTACCAAAATAAAAGCTCTGTTTGGTATAAAAAGGGCCCAAAAGAATCACAGCAGGAAGTCGTTTCTGTTTTCTTTAAAAAAGTGACTGAATGTGGAGAAAAGAAGACGTTGCATAACCAGCTGTGCTGCTTCAGAAATCTGCGTCCTGTTGGACCTTAAAAGAAATTCACAGACCTGTGACCTCTGACCTCTGGTCACGTTATTTTGAAATGAGCCGTCCTGAAGGAAACATAGACGTTCTCTGCGGCGATGAACAGACGGCTGATTCTCACACTCCTCAAACAGGAAGTCAGTCCATAGCTGAGGGGGCAGGGCTTGTGCCCCTCCCTTCAGCCCCTGCGTCAGTCGGTTCAGTCTCAGACCTGGAGGAAGGTTTTGCCAACGTGGGCCTCGGAGCTGGCAGAGTGGGCGGAGTCTGTGGCTAGACGAGGGCGGGGCTGAGCGGGAGGTTATGTGTGGGAGTGGTTGGGGCCTCGGTGGGCGTGTCATCACCTGCACTCCACAGCCACGGTGTTCTGAGTGGGCGAGGCCGAGGACGGACTCATCCCGGTGTCCGAGGATCCGGAGGAGGTGGAGGCGGTCGTGTTGGACACTGAAGGACAGAGAGAGAGAAAAAAAAAAGAGTGAGTAACAATTACTAAGGGGTGTTTTATGTAAACAGTGAAGAGCAACGCTGACATCACTGAGGCCCTTCTACACATGTAGCCTGGTATTTTCAACATGTATACCCCCTCATTCATTTGAGAAAAACTGTCTGATTGTCAGCATGTAAGCGGAGTGGAGCAGCGAGAATTTCCGCTCATTGCTCCCCTGGTGTCTGCCTCCTGCTGTAAGTCCCACCATGTTCAACCAAGATTGCATCTCGCTCCGCACCACACTTGCCCCAAAGAAAGGTGCATGAATGTTTCACCTGTCTTTGATTAAAGCCTTAGACCCAAAACAGGTGGGAGATGATATTTGTTGTTGATGTTGCACTATAAATATGTTATATAGGCACCTATATCCTGAGTATTTATTTGCAGACAACTTTACCTTTGTCTCTTTTATTGGCGCGCTCCCGTAGCTCACTGTTGTTGTTTTTTTGGCAACATGGTAATAATCAGGGCTCTATGTTAAATCAAAGGTAAATTTTTGTAATATTCTAAGATTGAATGGATTTGTGACCTATGACTTATGTACGTTCTTATGGATTCTGACGTTAAATGACAGTGTAAGGGGGGCTGAACTTGATAATCTTTGCTTCCTTCAGCCCCTTCTCAAACTTGCACTCGATCATAAGGTGTCATTTTTCTTTTTCCATTACTGCTTGTTTTTATGTTTGTGCTTGTTTGAGAAAAATAAAGATCAATTATGTTCTTGTGATAGGTGCACGGTCGCCCTTGAAGCTCTTGTTAAATGTCTTTTAAGCTGCAAGCATTTGGTTATATATCATGAAAGTATAGTTGTAGTTGTCATGAGACTGTTTGTGCTCATTTGAGCCTTATGTGTTTTTTAATGTAGTTTTCCCAGCTCAATTATCAATTAATGAACTACTGAGTTTGGGGGAATCATACTGTGGTTTCTTGCGTATGACAGGCATAAACGTGTAAAAAGAGCCTTTTTTTCAGATGATTTCTTACCTTCTCTCTCCTTCTTTTTTAGTCTCTTCCTGCGTCTGTCGATGGACGCCACCTCAGACTTCAGGGTCATGTAGTACTTTCGGATCTCCTGCAGCTTATCCTGCAGGAAGGAGATCCTCTCTGTGCTGGACATGGAGTCCAACTCGTCTAAGAGAGAGAGAGAGAGAGAGTTAAGAGTGAGTCTTTCTCTGACAGTCTGACACTAAAGTGAATCACGGGGTGAATGTTGAGTGTGTACCGAGCTGGAAGGTCCACTTGTACGTCCTCTGAGGAGAGAAGTTGTGTTTGTCTTTAGAGGACGGAGACGACAGGCTGGGACAGCGAGACTTATGAGACTTGTGAGACAAAGACGACACCCGAGACTCGTCCCCGCTGTCGCTGCTGTGACCTGCAGAGTGGGAGCAGACGGTTAATGTGACGCTCTGTTTGCCTCGCAACAACAGCTGGATGCTCCACTCGGAGTCTGTTTGTACATTTTGTTCTCTGTTGCAGCTCTGAGCGTTCAGCTGCAGGGATTCGCATCTGAGTTTCCATGGCAACCAAGGGTCACATGGGCCCCAAAAAACAACTATCAGGAAATCATGTTCAGAAACTGT